>JAZHYW010043596.1:0-262602 GCA_037355805.1 Ixodes ricinus | reverse complement strand
CCATAGGATGATCTAACACATTTCGTACATGAGATACCGATTCTAACAAATTTAATTTGGCAGCCCGTGGAAGATCGGCATTTCTGTGAATCATTTTTGTCTTCCAGAGACTATGCAAACCCATCAGCGCGAACGAATTATAAGGAAAACTATCATTTAAATTTAAAGGTAAAAAACAGATTTTGTATGCATTAATTTCAAGTCTTTTTTCAGCTTCCTCGGCCAAACATCTCGAAGAAGTAGGCGTCAATGCAGAAAATGAAACAATGCTCTTCTGTTTCCTGTTGGTTACAAAGAGGGCAATTCACGGACCATGGAGAAAATATTCGGCGTTCACGAAGCCAGGGTTTGAAAGGCGAAGTAAATGTGTGGAGTTTAAAGAAAAATGACAAAGGCACAGTTAAAGTCACATCAAGCAGATCAACCTATAAGGCTTTAATTGAAGCTGTAAACAAATATTACAAAAAGAAACAGGTTTTTTAGAAATTGAATCGCGCTCACTACTGCCCTGAGAAATCCTAGAGGACCTGATGTGCCAGCCGGTACCGTTGAAACGACCAATTAAGGTAAAGCATTGGGAGTTCTGTCTCGAAGTTAGTACAAATGAAATAATGCGATGTAGTTCCGAAGAACAGAAAACGACTTATTACTTGTTTTAAAAAAGAAAGTAGGAGTTCGAGACCGCTGACATCAACGGGTCGATAAAGATTCTCTCGTCGCATAGGCTCCCAAGAGGAGCTCCATACAAAAGGTTGCGAAAACCCTCTGAAAATCTTGAATGTGGCTTATGGCACAGCAAATAACCTTTAATATATACCAAAGCATGGCCGTAAGAAAAAAAATGTTACAGGTTTTTTTTCGCCCGAAGTTTTGATGTAATGCGAAGATATTATCTAGGTTTCGCTTATCAGCACAGAAAAAAAGCGATATCATCAGCATATGCCAACATTTTAACCTCTCTGGAGAAGAAACGGTAACCGTCCACAGTAGGGCCTGCTGAGTACTTAAGCAAATAGGATCTAAATAAAGAGAGAATAAAAGAGGGGATAACGGACATCCTTGCTTGACCGACGATTCTAACAGAATAGGGCTTTAAAGTGAGTCGCTGATTATAAGTCTTGTGGCACAGTTACGGTAAAACAATGCAATACCCCTCAGGAGCGTGAACCCTGAGTTCACGTGACGAAGAATAGCGAACAGAAAAGCACTGGATACACTATCGTATCCTTCGCCAAGTCTACCTGCACCATTGCAACTTGATCAGCATGAAGATAACACGTTTCTGTCACCGTATGTGCTACGCGTATATTGGTTTGTATGAATTGTCCATTAACCCCACAGGACTGGTGGTCACCTACAACTTTGGACGTAAGACACTGAAGTCTTTTCGTCAAAATATTAGCAATGATCTCAGTCTACATCGCATAAAGTAATTGGCCGGTAGTATAAGATGTATATAAAATTATTAGGATGTTTACTTTTGGGTATCAAGACCGTGTGACTATTATAAAATGTAGGAGGCAAAGCTCCCGTTTTATATGCCTCCAAGAATACCGATAGAAGAAAAGGGCACCGCTGCTCCTTAGAATTCTTGCAGAACTCTACTGAGAATCCATCAGGTCCCGGTGTTTTAGAGTTCGGAAGTTTATCCACAGCGCATCGAACTTCTTTTGGTGTTATTGGTCTGCTAAACATTTAGCGTTAAAGTTGGTCGGCCTGGGGCATCAAAGAAACAAATGACTTTGCTAAGTGGTCATCTACGGGCTCCTTGTGTCCAAAGAGGTTTTGGTAATGCAACTCAAATGTCGACATGATGTGGTTTTCGTTGGCTGAGAACATCCCATTAGAATTTATAAACTTTTATTTTGTTTGCAAGTTCATTAGAACAGGTCATTGTCGATTGCGTGACACGAAGCTGTTTCAGAAGAAAAAGAATGGCTTATACTTTGGCGTAATAGTGCGCAATGAAAACGGTTTTGTTCGTATTGCTCTATCTGAAATTTTACGTCGGTCATTTCCTCCTGCAACAGGCCAGGTTATTGACATTCTAGATCGTGAAGTATATATAATTAAAAAGAAATAGCTTCTTCATTTCTTGCAGTAAACATTGCAATGCACGCACATTCAGTTGCTTTATTTTCACCCTTTGTGTTTAAAAAGTCGCACAGCAGAAATGCTGCGACATTTTATTGTGCGCGCGACAACACTCGCGCGCACGCCTTTCGAGATCTATGTTTTCTTAAATACCTCGTGCGCTAGCGACCCGGTATGTACTTAGGGTTTTTGTAGTACCCGACGCCCACTGCACGCGCGTTTCAAAAAAAAGAAATAAATAACCTATAACAAAATGCCAGTGTAGCACTGTCAATGTCAAGAGCTCGTGCCGGGAAAAGCGCTTTCACGTGCTCCGGAAAAAGAATAAGCAAACATACGTTCAGAACAAAATGGTCAAATGTCTTCGCGCACCACACGGTGCGTGGAAGCGACGCCGATTCCCAACGATTTCGCCGTGACTTGTCACAGGTATTACTCTGACGACTGTACTGTGGATTAACGCAGGACTGCTCAATTTTTCATTCTGGGAAAAGCAACAGCGAAGGGTGTTGTATTCGGATTCATCTTAAAGAGAAACTGAAGAAATTGTGTATTTGAAGAAAAAACACGCTTAAATCGTCTTTATTTGGCTTCCAGGATCACGAATTTTGATATTATTTTTAAATTTAGTGCACGGTGGCTGCAGAAAATAATTTTCAATGTACCGCTGAAGCCCCTCTTTACGGAGCGTGACGTCATATCCAGTCTTTGGAATATCCTCTCTCGCGCATCTTCAGCGCCTATCAAAGCTATGCACGCGCACTCTTGCTATTTTCAGAAAGGTGAGAAAAAGAAGTCACGACTGGCGTCAGTGCGGGGGCGTATTGGCAACTTTAGCGAAATCGACGGCCCCCAGCGGCTATACTCCGTTTCACCTTATGTTGTACCGCAGAGAAGGCTAGAAGCGCGAGCTCATAGCGTTGGGAGCTGCTCTTAACGCACGAGAGCTTGTGCCGCCGAGATGTGCCCTAGAGCAAGGAGCTCGCGCTTGTAGCCTTTCCTGCGGTACATCATAAGGTGAAACAGAGTATAGAACAGAACGTCGTGGCGGCACGTTCGCTTGTCAGCCTTCTTGAGCGAACCGGATGTTCACAGCACCTGGTGGTCTAAACCCGGGATCACACTGCTTATACATCATACAAAAAACAGTCTGCATACAGATTCGAAGGCGAGTCACCGCGAGATCCCTGCTTCGAGTGCCGCATGGCAATGACTTCGAGGAGGAAGCTCGGCACGTGGGATTCGAACCACGGAGTTTGCGGTGACTCGTGTTCGCAGACCGTCTTTTATATTAGGTATGAGAAGTGTGACCCCCGGTTAAAGACGAAACCGTGAAAGCAGGTTCGAATACACGTTGTGAAAGTCGCCAATAGACCATTTGCTGTCTTACCCAAGCATCAAGGAGAATGCAGGGATTGGTGTTCCACGCGCCACACGCGCACGCCTTTCGTGTATAAAAGATTCGAAGTAAATAACCAAAAGAAAACATTGACGAACGCGCGTGCAAGATGCCATTTGTTTTAGGTTTTTGCTTTGGAAAAGTTACTACTGCTGAGGCCAGCACGTGCGGCGCGTGGAACACCAATCCCTGCATTCTCCTTGATGCTTGGGTAAGACAGCAATAGGTCTATAGACGTTTGCAAACATGGGTAAGGTGTACTAGAATGGGGAGGTGTGCTGTCCGGCGGCCGTGAGAGTGTCGCCACGTGCAAGCACGGCGGTGAGGGCGCTGTGGGTCACAGCGCGGCCATCCGACGGCTGACAGAGGCCGGTGGTCGCAGCAGAGATGCTTTATTCGGCGTGAAAGCGGTCGTAGTTTTTATTAGTTTTTGTCTGCTCGGTTGTGAGAACCCGGGTAAGTTCCATTCTATCTGAAACGCCTGTGAAGAAGCTTATATTAAAAGCGAAAATTTCCATTTGGTAGGCGTCAGTTACTTTCGTAGTCTAGCTTCTTTGATTTTTTTCTTGTTTTACTGTTATATCATGATAATTTTCTATCTCACATTACATACCAGCATTAAAAATACAAAGTTTTGGTATGATATGATATGCGATGTCTTTCTCTCCACTTCAGTGTCAAAAATCCTTTAAATATTTTTTCGGCATCTGTATATTTTGCAGACCTTCATATATATAGTATCTTGTTCTGGCGTTAATACAACTTTTTTATGTAGCATGGATTAATGAAAGCCAGCTTTCTTGACTTCTGAATTCTCGGCTAAAGGTTATACACCAGGAAATGTCTGAATTGATTTCATCTAGTGAGCATGCATCATATTGAAGATAAACACCAAGACCGGAAATATAAATGGAGAAACTTCAACTGATGTCATTTTTGAAGAGCAATCCCACCTGAATAAATTTGTCTTTCCAAGGTAACATATTCTTCTTAAACTACCTTTATTTCTGTCTGCATCAGTTTTTTTTTTTCCCTTTGGAATCAGACGATCCCATTCCACGAAAAGAGAGGCGTCGCTCGGCGTCCGAAGCACGACGTTTTTTTTTCTTTGCATGTGTTGTAACCTACGTTGCACCCCGGCACAAAACACCACCGCTTCGTTTTTTTCTTCGCAATATTTGACATCGTTGTGAGTCCCTTGTCTCTTCGGCACAGCTAGCAGCCACAGAATATTGTATTGCGTCATACGCGACGCAAAACAAAAAGAAACAGTCACACCAACATTCCCCAAGCCGGCCTCGCTAAACGCTGCCTGACCGGCCTCCTGGACCCGCTGGGATTGGCAGCGCCACCTCAGGCCCTTGCGGCAGAATTAGGCAACACGACACCGAGCTTCTATGGAGGGGCCGACGCTGTCCGCACATATCCCAGTTCTAGTACACCCTAACATCGGTTCCCAACTGGTGCCGCATGCGTGCAAGCACGTGAAGCATGGACATGAAGGTAGCTTTGGCAGGCTTGCACTTGCACGTGCTTGCTAACACGAGCAAGAACATGGCGGCGGACAGATGCCTTCTTTGAAATCGTTGATACCTGGCATGCTTGGAATTGCACACGCTGCCCACACGAGCAAAACGCGCTTAGCGGCTGAAAGATCTGGGTATGACGTAACGACTGGTCGGAGGTTTTCGTGTTTTCTAGCGTTTAGTTACATCGTCGGGGAAAATGGAACCTGGTATTCAAATTGACGGGAAAAAATACTCTAAAATTCACATCTAACTTTTTTTTTTTTTTTTAAGAGCTATTTAGTTTTTTTCTTAAAAGGCGTGAGCGCATTTGAGAGATACAACCCCTGTAAGTGATGCTTAAGCTTAGGGTGCCTTCATGTGCGCTTTGCCTAGGGTGGAGACATCTGACCATTTTGTCCCACACGTTAATTTTTATTTTTGTTCAGAAGCGCGTAAAAGATCGTGTCCCTGCACGCGTTTGTGGCGCTGACTGTGCTATGGCGACATTTTGTTTTCGTCGATTTCTTTGTATTTTTCCCGGAGAAGGACATTGAGGCACCCTACTTAAACTCTTTGTTGAGTTCCCATGCTTTGCCTGTTGTGGTATAGATTGGACGGAAAGGACGCCACTTTTAGATAGCTTGCTTACCCAGGTAAAGCTTGCAAAAAATCGTTTCACGGTGTAAATTTTTCCCAGTGCTTGTTCACCATGAAAGTTGAGTTTTATTCGAGCCAAGCCTGTACTTCGAGAAGTTTTCCGCCCGAACGATAAAGTATCGTGTTTGGGCTTGGAAATCTTGTAACACTTTGCAACCCACAAACACATTGAATGACGAAAGCTTTGCTCAAGCGTTTATTAAGAAAACAACTGGATGTTAGACTGCGAAAACTTTGATGCCTTATTTAATTGGTTGAAGAGAAGCTGCCTGAATCCATTTTATTCTAGAACGCGAGAATTCACGGCGGTCGAAGACTTGCAGACCGCGACGGTAAAATTTTCTCTTTCCTTACATCTGCTGCAGCTGGCATTACTTCCCCAGATACCCGTTGCTCGGGTGCGCTTCTCTGCCACGCTACCGGTGAGGTTTTGCCTTTTGATTCGGGTGCGGTGGTTCTCCTCATAGGAGTCTGGATATTCTGATGGCGTCAAGTTTGGGCCTCAATCAGCGCAGTCGTTCTTTTCTACGGCGGGTTGGAATCAGTCATCTTTGCTTCCTATCCACTTCGGATAGTCGCATAGCAGCGATAACCCTCTGCAGGTCCAGATGAAGATCCAGTTGATGTCTTTCCAAAGTCTTACTGGACTGGAGAGCCATGACTCAGCCTGCTGCGGGTAAGTTAATTCTTGAGCTTTAGATAACTTCCGATTTTTGTGAGTATATGGAAAGCGGTGACGAACACTTCTACTTCTTTTCATTTTTATCACCCCTCTAGTTTTGACTGTTGTCTGTTTGTAGGCCTCAGTTTCACGATAATTAAAGCATACGTTAGAAGTTTTTCATTACATTCTAAATGTCATGAGCCCTGCTGCAGGACATCTTGAAGGTCAGCCGGTCATCTTTCGCTTATGGTCCCCAGAAGTAGGTGCGGGTGCCGACTTGCTGTAAGAGGCAAGTCTTTTTAACGAGAGCGACACCAAGCTCACACCAGGTAACACCAAAATAGTCGTGTCACCATGAAAGCGTTGTAATCTTGTCATACACGCCACCTATTCGTACGGTGATGCGCGACTGCGTTTACATTCGAAGTGAAACCTTTCCCTTTTTTATCTTGTTCCGGTCCATCCTGCACTTTGCTGGTTATTAACGAACTCGCAGACGGTTCCCACTTCTGTCACCATGTTATGAATCACATAATTTGAAAGAAAATAGCACTCGTAGAGTCCTTTATATGGGGTTCTGGCTGAAGACTGGAGTCTCAGTTATTTCCTGAACCAAAGAACAATGGAATAAAAAAAGATACTTCCAGTGCGAAATCCTTTGGTCACACGCAAACCGGGCAGGGAATGATTACGTACGGCCTTCGCGCAAACGGTCAGGTTCGAATCCCGGACAAAAGCTCACCGGACAAAAGCTCACCGGACAGAAGCTCACCGGACAAAAGCTCAACGGAGAAAAGCTCACCCATTTTTTCACAGACCCGGACAAAAGCTCACCCATTTTTTCACAGACCCGGACAAAAGTTTACCCATTTTTTCACAGACCCGGACAAAGGCTCACCACGAGAAAATTTCATGTTGGTCTTTACACGAGTGCGGACAACTTAGGTGCATGCGTGCGACGCAAAAAGGCAATGATAAAATAAATCTGACAGGCGCATGGATTGTTGATTTTAATAGAAACAAGTTTATTTATCGATTGGTTAGAAGCGAATGCAGTCCCCTACAGGCTCCAGCAGTCTTGGTAGATCTCGATGTATATGCAAGCCCTCGCAAATATTTTCTAAGACAACTCTGCAGGCGCAGAGTGGTTTTTCGAACCCGCCTTACTGCGGGCTCACCTCTCCGGGCTTGTGTCAGTGCCGTGGCAACGAGCGCCTGATTTTGCTGTAGGCATTCATTCAGCCTCCAGACGCTTGGATGGGCGTGGCCGACGAGCTTCTGGAACCCGGTACTCCATCCTTCGCAGGTGTTGTTCATCCAGTCTTTATCTTGAAGTGTGGCGTCGTACATATTCCACTGTACCGGGGGAAACTCCGGTCGTCGTCGGCGCAGAGTCAGGCGAAGGGAAGAATTCGCTCTGGGTGCCGCCGCAGATGAAACAGAAGCATAACGGAAGCGGCCGTTGACATACGTACAATCAAAATAGCCCAGCAGGTAGCCGATGTCACCGGTAAACCTTTCCCTGGTGGTTAGTTCTTGTGGAACAAGCTGTGGTGGAATGAACGCGAGCCTATCTAAAATCCCGCACAGTTTTCCAAATAGGTCATCTTTCTTGTACTTTTCCAAAAGGCCCAACTCCCCTTCTGTCAAAGTATTTTAAAACTTCGCAACTCATTGGTGGATGGGTACAAGATCTCCTAAAAATCGTCCAATGTTCATCGCATCCGCACTTTATTTAAGCTCGTGTTTCGCCCGGGTAGCAAAGAAAAATCGAGGTGAGCTTTTGCCCGGGTCTGTCAAAAAACGGGTGAGCTTTTGTCCGGGTCTATCAAAACGGGTGAGCTTTTGTCCGGGTCTGTCAAAAAACGGGTGAGCTTTTGTCCGGTGAGCTTTTGTCCGGTGAGCTTCAGTCCGGTGAGCTTTTGTCCGGTGAGCATTTGTCCGGTTACCGTCATGTTCGGCCCTTCTCCCGCCAGATATCGAAATCGCTTGGATTGGTGAACGCCAAAACAGTTTATCATCCTTATTTATGCCTGGTATAATGCTTATCTTCCGCAATTACCGACTTTCTTTATTGTCACGGTATTTCGGTTTAAATAATATTATCAAATATACTGAAAAAAGCACGACAAAACATCCGGCAGCTTGTTTTGTACGACGCATTCAAAAAGAGTGCTGAATCCAGCCACGCTAAATTCAGTCGGACAAAAGCCACATTTCTGACGCTACATACTACGACGCGCCGGTCGTGTTGTCGACGTAGCGTGGCTTGCGTCTTTCTTATTGTAGCGTGAGACCAATTCCAAAGCATTTCTTTGGTATTCAGTACTGAATGGAAAAGAAGAAATCAATCGAAAATAATTTTGAGGCTAGCTCAACCCCGGACTCACATATACCGCGAGAAAACACACCGCATCACACATAAACGCAATGTAACAAAACCGTGCACCACAGACGGCGTCAAAGCGACAACCGAACCGGTAATGAGAGGAGCCGTCCGCAGCTCCGCTATCCGAGAAACCCCCTTCATCTATTCCTGGTACCCACCCATTCCTTTTTGGCTCCCGTTCCTTTCGTCCCTGCCTTTTCATCTCCCGCGGCTGCCGCTTCTCGAAGCCCGAGGCGCGCCGATGGATTGCGGACTGCCACCGACGCCTGCCACCGAGACGTGCTCGTAACCGACATCGAGAAAATTGACAGTGATTGGTGACCTGAGGCGGACGCGGGGCGCGCATTGAATCCAGAACCGTTCATCGAAAGAGCACACGAGGGGAATGGCTCGAGTTCAGGTCTTCTCGGACCTGCTCTTTTTCCGACGCAAAATGGGCGTTGGGTAGGGGGTGTCTTGTTGGAGAGTCACGTCTGCCTTGGGGCATCATTGGCACCCGCTCCAAGTTTAAAAAAAAAAGAGCGGCGTCGAGATGACGGAGAGAAGACGGTACTGGACACTGACGCACCGGATCAATGCGAAGTTTACGTTTAATAAAAAAAAATAAAGTCGGAAATACAAATAGAGAGGTCCGAGCGCGCTATAGAAGCCAGACGTTTCAATAGAGTCCGGTGGAGGCTATCTCGCCAGTTGGGTGTGAGCGGTACGAGATCGATGGAGACGTCTGTGGTGTGAAGGGCCCCTAGGCGGTCACCTTTCGTACGCTGTATTTGATACGGGCGAACGTCGTCGGCGTTCTCTGATGATATTAGCGGGTTTAGCTCTACTTGAATTTGAACGGGTATGTACACTTTATGCGTGATACGGGCTGTCAGTCACGACCGGTGAGTTTACGCCACTTTATAAGCGTTATTAGGGGCCTGCGCGGAGTGTACTGCCTGGGTGACCTGCCGCATTGAGGAGCACTATTTGCTTCATCATCAGAAGAGCCTAGGTTGTTACAGCAAATGAGCATAGAAGTGTTTTAAGCGCAGACTTGCATTTATTACTCTGTACCATTTAATAATTTATTAGTTGCTGATTGAAAACAAAGATGCTGCGGCGGCTGAATTTCTAAAAGAAATAGCATTTGATGGTTATTTAATTAAGTTCCATAATCACGAACAATACACTTATTTTGTTGTTTTTTTGTGTGTGAAGATAAGGCAAAATACAGTTACAAAAATGCGGTCACGCCACCTAGTATGTCCTCACCCACTTACGCGAGTGTACATAACGTACTTGTGAAAAGCCGACGTGTGAGTTTAAAGGTGTTTAAGCGAAATACCGTTTTATTTTTTCTACAAGTGACAATATACGGGTCGGTCATATTGGGCGCGAAGTATATTTACATTAGCCGGATTTTTTTACTTTGGTGCTGCATCTCATGCAAAGGCGTTCAAGATGAAAAAGTTTGACTTTCCTTATCTTAATCTAGACGACCTGTTTATTCCTTTTTCTCTCCAGGGAGCGCTCCCTCACAAGTTGTTTGCTTATCTGCTTGGCGATGAAAGTCGGAATATATAAATATAAATTTCAGTTCGCCGTAAGTAATTCTCGCTAAGCGGGCACCTCATGAATAACGTAGGCGAATCTAGTACGAAATTGAATATAAATATATATATATATACAAAACATCACAAAAAATATCTAGAGAAAAACGAGAAAAGAAAATGGGCGTATGCGTTCACGATTTTGGACTAAGAAGAAAAGATGCGAAGCACGTGTGTACATATAATGTTTCGTTTTTCTTATAATCTTCTGGATGCTGCGATCTTGCTGCGATTTTTTTCCTGCTCTGCTTTCATCTACTGTCACTCACATGAGCTCCTACGTTGCAGCTTTCTGAATGCGCAGAACCCAGTAATTAAACGCTAAAAGCTTTTCTAACAAAATACAACAACACTAAAACAAAATTGGTGATGCGGGCTAACACAGCTCGCGACGACAGGAATGCCGGCGTGATAAGGGCCGTTTGTTTTTTTATGTTTATTTTTGAGTCTACGTATGTAAACAAGGATCCTACCTTCCTTCATAAAGTCTACAGCTCGAGATTGGACTCCAAGAGTTTATAATTACACTTTGAAGACGCGGGGGCCGCGAGTCAAAATATAAGCGCCTTTCCGCATGCGTTATTACGCGTGTAAATAACCTCTGGCGTCTTGGTGAAGGACGGAAACGATGCGCAGTTTAATGGCCATTCCAAAACACACCACTAATCCCTACTAATGGCAGGTATAGTCGGGGGTTTAGACAACACCCCCCAAGAACAATCAGAATTGTGTGCTAGCTAAAATTTTGATTTCATCACAGTGAGATAAAGTGAAGACTCAGATTACACACGAGATCTGAGTCGGCGTTCGTCTTTGCCTCGTGCCCAATCAAATCACCGAACTACGCTCGGCATCGAGCTTAGGTCTAATTGCTTTGTTAGCGCCATCCAATTGTGATGACGTATTCTGGGCGGTTTTGGGTAAGCACTGTGGCCACTACTTAATACACTAAGTCCTGGGTTATACTAACATAAGACAAAAGGAAAAATTACTTCAACGTGTAAACTATTCAAACATAGACGAGCGCCCACCGAACTACCATATTTTCTTAACGAAGATTACGTACGATCACGCCCTGTGAACACGAATATAGAAAATTATTTCTTACAGCTACTCAGCTCGTTGCACATTTGATGAACTACTAGACACAACAAGCCGCATTTTTGTTGCTTTTTTCCCATTTTGCGAAAAAGAACATTAATTTGGCTCGTTGTGTGCAGTATATAAATTAAGAAGCGTTGGTCTTCAGTGTAGTTAATTGTTAGATGGGTGTGCCCATAACCGATTAATTGAGATTAAAGATGCCTGTACAAAAATATTGCCTTTCTTCGTGAATGTGTTTTCTAATTTGAATGGTTTAGAGAGGGTCGTCATTTTTGCCTTCGTTTAAGGACTGCTTTCTAGCCTGCTGCTTGTTTAGTTTGTTCAATAATGAGGCGCATGTTTATATATGTGCTTGAAAATTTGAGCTTTCCCATTTCATTTAACCAGTTAATGTGACATGCTGATTTATAATATTATTAGATTTATGTCGTTCTTCCTTCTTGAACCATTCATGGGGTCTGTAGTGTATATGAATAAAACTAGAAATCAGCTTTGTGTCGCAAGAAGTTTTCATGTCCTCGGAACAAAGTCTGTAAGAAACCAGACAAACAGCTTGCAATATCCCGCAGTTCTTCTCGTGTTGTCCCAATTTTCAAAGTGCGTGTAGTCTAAAGACCTCCATAATGCCGGTTTGAACAGAGGTGATTAATGCGAAAGCATTAACCCAAAGTTCCTAAAGTCCCAAAGAGCGAGCCAACTTCATCAGCCGCGCCAAACGGTAGATGAAGTCCCGAAGCCGCGATCTGAGGCATCGCAGCTTTGAAACCACTTAAAAAGCCACGCAAAACGGCAATGATATAAAGCCGACACGAGTTAGTTTCAATTAGCGCTACCCCATGGCGCTGCGTGCCCGCGCCAGAGCAGAAACGGCCGAGGCGCCGAGAGGATCAGAAGCGGCCTTAATGCCGAGGGGAAAAGAAGCGGCCGCATCGCGAAGAACTACATTCATGCTTTCGCATTCACAAATCATCAGAAATGCTTAGATGTACCTCGAATCTTTTGTGTTTTATCAGTTAAAATGTTCGAAAGGAGTTATTAGAGAATATATTAAAATGTATCTGGTGTACTTGTGTTCTATTCTAATTTAATTCCTGATACTTGTACTAATATACTTTTGGAGTAAATGTTTTACTACAAAGGTTTATATAGTACCGTGTTCTCCACTTCCGAATACATTTCTCGAAGCTCATATGCTCTGAATTGTTTGACCTATCAACATAATTGTTTTGGTGACCATCACGTGCGTTTGCTTGAAAGATGATTTTCTTAAAGGGTAACTGCAAAGAAAATAAAGCGTATTTTTAAACAGCCTTATTGGGACAAGCATGTCACAAAATAGTTTTTCCGCCGAAAACAAATTTTTTGACAGCAATATTTATTGCGCGAGACCGATTTTAGTTTGCGGCTATTTCGTTCATTTTAAATCGCGCGCCACAAAGTTGGTATTATACGTCACGTAGTGGTTGCTATACGTCACGGAGTGACGTATAACAGCCACTCCGCGCGCGTCGAAAGAGCGGGAGTTTCAAATGTGGAGAAATTGTGGCTCCGACTAAATTACGTCCTGTGGCGTAAATATTGCTAGAAAAAATTTGTTTTTTCGCGGAAGATTTGTTTTGTGACATGCTTGTCCCATACAGGCTGTTTAAAAACAGTTTTTTCTTTGCAGTTACCCTTTAAAATTGATAATTTGCTGGAAACTACTGCATAAAAGTATGTTAAAAGAACAAACAAACTCGGCAGTGATTCTTTTTAGCACTTTGCTTGGGAAGGTTAATGTCGAACTCTAATGTTTGTGGGGTATCACGGCCACAGGGGTGCCGGACATGGGCCCGTTGGTTCCAAGGGAAGTGAAGAGGAAGACGGCGAACTCGAAAACAGAGTTTTGGAACGGCACAAGGTGCTGCCTCCAGATCGTCTAACTGTGAGACAATAAAGCCCTTTGTGCCTTGCGTTGCGTGATCTCCTTCGAAGCGGTCGATGCGGGGACTGATCGGGCATTAGCTAAAGTGGAGACACACGTTTTGCTACCAAAGTTAGGGTGACGCGTATTTACATTGCAGTACTTCGTTTGATGTAAGCTATCAAACTGCAAACGAAATAAAGTAGAAATTGCGGAATCCAAATAGCTGTGCCCCAATCTTGCACTTAGGAGGTGCAACATCATGTGTGATAAAATTTCCTTGAAGTGCATTTTGCCGTTTTGTTTTTTAGTAGCTGTCTTTTAGTCCGTGTGCATTCGACTTTTTTTGTTGCCAACCCTGTCAAAAACCTTTTAGACCAAATGCAGTTGACGAATCGGCGCATCAGCTCACGGTCTTGGCTGTCAACGTCTCACGTATTACGCAACACACTGCTTCCTCTCCTCCTCTCTTGCTCGCTTCTGGACAATCGTCAAGAAGTAAAAAAACAAACAAAAAACATTGGCGTTTACATTTTGTTTGAGATTTTTTTGGTTTTCGAATTTCAAGATGGGATCGAGCGCCGAGTGTTTTTTTCTCCGAGGCCATCTCTGAGGCATCAATCGTGGGCTTAGCCGCTTTGCGATGTAAAACTCCAATATTTCTTTTTCTTTTCTTCCGACTTTCTTACAAAGGCGGTTTAAGCGCATGCATGACAGTAATATGACACTCAAATGGCTCACTAAGGAATTTCTCATTTCAATTTGACGAGAGTCCGCGTCGATAGATGCCTGTGCAGGCTCATAACCATAAAAAACCTTCCTACCGCCCAAGCTAGTTGATAGCGTACTACTTTCACGAATCTAAAACATTTTGGTAAAAGTATGCTCATTCGTTTTCTATTTTTCGTTCCCATATCATGTTTGAAAAAAAAAGTTTATAAATGTGCTTCGCTCTTCACCTTAAGGCTGTTGACGCTACGAGCCGATGGGACAAATGAGAGAGGCCCAAAAGTGGAACATCTTGGCAGTTGTGATCTTGTTGCGCGTCTGCTGTATTCGGCTAAACCAGTCAAGCCCAGCGAATGTACAGTGAACTCGCGCTTTCAGATGATGCGTCTCTTTGTACGCCCTCTAACCCTTTTCTGCGCTCTTACTGATAGTGAAAGAAGGTCCTCTCGTACACTGAAAAAAGGAAAGAAAATGGCAAAGAAATATGTTAAAAGTATCTGGGAAGGAGTGGTTCGGATAATATCGTTCTTTGTAGTTGATTATAAAAGCGGTACAGGGGCAGCCGACGTACGGGCCCGGGAGTCGCCTTTTTGCCCCGGCCGAGCACTAAAATGGACGCACGCTTCCGGTAGTGAAGTTAGTACTTTACACGCTGCAGGCGAGAGATTGAGACCAATGACTTTTTTCACTGGCAAATCGAAAAACAAAGGGCGCGGCGAGTTTCTGAATTCTTATTATCGTTTCATATCCAATTATATTACAGCATTAGTCGATAAGAACGCTGACGAACAAATCATGAAGCAAAAAGCCTGAAGAGAATACTCCGTGTGTTTTTTATGCTCTCAGTGAGTAATATTAGTTCTGAAGAGTATATTTCGCCTAAAAGACTGAGCAACGCTGTCAAAGTCTCGACTAGAGCTGAACACAACTTGTGAGCTGCAGTAAACATCGAAACAGACACGCAATCCAGCTTCATCATTGCGCTTTTCTTGGGGCTTCTTGTGCTCCAAAAGGTACAATACAACTTCCGGTGTCGTACGTTTATTGTTTGTTCTTTTTTCTAAAGTTGTTTATTTAGCGCGTTTTTTTCTCTCTTTTTATATTACAGCATCTGTTAGCTGCATCCTTCAACCGATCAACCAAAATACTGGACCCATTACGTAATAGTGTGTAATTACCAAGGCTAGTTCCCACTTGTTTATTTACAATATTTACATTAATTACATTACTTGACTTAATGCTGTAGTTCACGAACCTGTCGCGTATCATCTATTGGCTCGCTCGTCCGTTCGTCTCATGAACTCAGGCCTCTCGCTCCTCGTTTTCTTCTATCTCTCTTTTGCGGGCGAGGAAGTCCCACAAGTGGTCACCTAAGCGGCGAGCTTCGACCGTCCAAAGTGGCCACTGCCGCGGAGCCCAATCTAGGCATTTTCGGTCAGCTCGGGTAACCCCACCGTCCGATGTCATCCGAGCGAAGGATGCCACGTTCAACTCAAGAAAGACGCTCTCCGATGGCACCCACGGGGGACATTTGGGTCTCCAGTCACGCGTCGCCATTCGGGACCCGCCCAGACCCATTCCTTTTCTAATTACGCCTGTCTCAGACGAACGTCCCGATCCCACAATGGAAGGTCGCCGGGTTGCCCACTTAGGGTTAGGACGTCTGCGAAGAGCTAGGCATCCTTCCACTTTTTGTTGCCTCTAATGGCTAGTGAATCGGAGTGATTTTTGCGGAAAGCTCGACCAAGCCAGGGCGAATTGTTTTTGCGACGCACTCTACAGTCAGTGAGAGCGTAAGAAATGTGGGGAGTGCCCTATTAATTTCGGGCTTCTTGCTCCCTGATTCGTTCTTCTGGGTTTTCTTATCGGCTTATTCCACATTAGTATTGACTCCAGAGCGATTATAAAACGTCCAGGACTCAGCATGCTCTGTGTTCTTTAAATGGAATATGAAGATGATTTGGAAGTTCATTTTAACGATTGATATAGGCGTCAGGTGTCTTTTAGGTGATGTTGACGACGTTGTAGCCAGAAGTAGAGCTTGCAAGCCGCACAAAGTAATTTGATAGATCCAGCAATAATCACGCCGGGACAAAAACAACAACGCTCAAAACTGTAAAAAAAAAAATCGGTTTTTGAGTGATGAGGTTTGTGACATCAATGTAGGCTCGACAGGCGATTGGTTGAAATGAACAGAGTTTGCTCGTCTTCGTTGTCAATGGAGAGTTGCGAAATAAATAAATAAAAGCGTTTTGTTTAATTTAATAACAAAGCACACCATATATTCTTGTGAAAAAGGTTTACTGCAATAAAATAAAACATTATTTCAGTCCGCGGACACTTGGACTGAAATAATCGACCGCCTTTCACTCGCAAATATTTGGCGGGGATTTACTTCAAAAACGTTTCGTGTGGCAAAAAAAAAAAAAAAATCGATTCTGGATGGGAAATACAAAACTGTCGCATCATTGTGTTTTCTCCACTAATTTTGTCACGCGATTCTTGGTGCCACGTCTGAAAGGAGCTGCAGAAACTGTTCCAGGCTGACGCGCTGACGATTCCGGTACTTCTCTCTAAAAAAACTAAAAATCGTTTTTTTTTTGTCCTTTTACGCTGTGTGTGATTAATAGTTGTAGTATATCGCATATAAAAATATACCGAAATAACTAAAAAAACTGCGATGTGCCAGCGATTACGTTGTAAACAAATAGTGGGTAGTATGTACGCCAAAATAATGCTATTTAACGGTGCGTTCGCTCCCTGATGTCTATAGACATTTATTCCAGTATTTTGTTGCTAAGTTGAAATTTCACCGAGTCTTATAAGTATATGATCACGATGCGATGTTTGTCAAGTAAAAATATGACATAATACTGTGCTCAACACAAGTTATGCCTTAAGTCATATAAAAATAAAACGTTGAGGTCCATAACTGCTGAATGGCTCCACCTAATTACCGATTTGCCGCCCTAAATTACCGATTTGCGCAACTTGAATTGCCGCTGCGCTGTGCTTAAAGAGGAAACTTACTGGGATACACGCAGGGACGGCGCCAGGGGGAGGCTAGGGGTGGCGGGCGCCTCCCCTAAAATTTCGTCTGCCACCCCAAGATGAAGCAGCTTTGTTAGTAAATAATTGCCTACGACGTCGGTTTTAAAACCCATTTTAACGAGTGTTCAGCCTTTAGAGCCGCTCATGCCTGATATTTTTTTTCTCTACTAACTTTTATCTACGGGAAGTCGTACCGCGGGCGAGTAAGCTATCAAGCGCTTTAGAAAAAGCAGCTCCCCTTTGTGACGCCTGCTGGCTATTCTCTCCGCATTCCGCTTTGTGGTGCTTATCTTCAACGGAGACCGGAGACGTGAACGACGGCGAGCTTAGTTACAGTCAAGGTCATGGGGCTTTTCGAAAAGGGAAGCAAAATCTTGTTGTGAGTCTGAGCACAGGTGGCAGAGGTCCCTGCTGTGATACCCCCTTCCCCTCTCCCTCCTTGTCTCTCCTCATTTCCCTTTTCAATGAGCACACCGCATAAGCTATCTTCGATAAGCCCGTGGGTGACAGCACCTCAGAGCAACCTCTACCTTCCCCCTCCCCCAATTTGGTCCGCCTCCCGCTGCCCCCCCCCCCCCCAACTATGAAAATCCTGGCGCCGTCCCTGGATACACGAGAGCATTATTTACTTTTAATACACTGAAAATCCGTGTACGCCAAAAAACGACGCCAAAGGGTTTGCACACAAAGCTCGTCCTTGCTCATGGCGACTTCGACTAATCGCTTGTGACTGCTTACGACCGAGTACATTACGATCTCTTGTGATATGCTACGGCAAGAGACCACACTGGCACGCCGACGTCATGCATGAGGCTGCCCTAGATCTTCTTTTAACTAGAGCCAATGTTTTGAAGTATTATTTGCAAGATGAAATACACGTACTATCCAGAAGAAATGGTCATTTATAATATTGTCAGAAATTTTTCAAGCCAATAATAAAAAAAAATTTTACTCGAAAAAAAAAACGGGAAAAAGTATCCGGAAATTGCAAGTGTTCCACGGATACACGATAGATAACGCCAGTGCGTTGTTGCGTCATGAGGGATCACAAGAAGTCGTAACGCACTCGGTCGTAGTAAATAGTTGCAAGTGTTTGAACGAGGCTTAAGGCATTGGAACGGACAGAAAACACTACGACATGACGTTGGCGGCTTCACCTATTAGCGAAGTGAGAGCCTCTAAGATTGCCTCGAGTTGCCGTCCGCAAGTAAGGTCAAGGTGACGCGTTGTGGAATCAATCTACTGCGCCCTTCACATAGCATCTCTATTCTCGGTAGGGTTTCATTCTTTGTTATAGGGTACAAACGGTGACTTTCAGCAATGGGGGCTACAGCGGGAGATAAAAACCTTGGTACAGCAGATCTTCTTACAATGCCCGAGTGTCGTCTGCACCCCGGTTCGATCAGTGCTATATTTGCTGTTATAGTTGATGCCATAGCTTGAGTACCTATACTCTCAAACGAACAAAACAAAAAGTAAGATTTTTTTTTCATATTTTAGAACTAAAATTTCTCGTCAGAAGAGCCCCCAAAATCGGGCTTGACATCTCTCACGGGGTTGATCGATCTTCCCTTCGACGTTTCTTGCCGCAGTCGATGCGTCGAATTTTTATCCGGTGCTGATCTATATTCCTTCAAATATCGAAGCTGACCTCTTGGTAGAGCAGGTACTCGTAGTTCCAAGGTCAAGGAAAGGGAAAGGCAGCTAGTAGAAACAAGGACGTAGAACGCGACTTGAAAAGACTGATGATGACTTTATTGTCACATTACTCGTTTTATTTACTATCCCAAATGAAACCGTCCAGTTTTCGTGCAAAATAGATCTTGTGAGGCTGTCGGAGCGGTTTAGAGCAATGAATAATATTGAACTAGCCCAGCACAAACTTACAAAAATGTGAGAATAATAGTGCATATAATAAACTAGACAATAAATACTTGTTCGAAGGTTTTGCCACAGCCTCACAGAACGCAAAAAAAAAAGTCCTGCCGAACAAAATGATAATAAAAAAGAAGCTTCCGGAACCCTCATGGTAAGGTCCGACGTTTAACAAAGAATCCTGAATCCTGGTTTCTTCAGGGTTAACAGACTGCCGCTTTGAGGCTACCAGGAGATTCCTTTTGAAGGTTGAACAATCTCCGCGTGGTTCATTTGTTCTCCAATGGCTGTGATTACAGCAGTTCCTGATATTTCAAAATATTTATTTAAAAAACCGCATGGGGCGCTTATTTAGAACGTTCCTCTTATGAGTCAAAATATGCACGCAAAATAGAAAGCTGCGGTAGTTGAACCTTTTACTACAGGCTTTCACTCTTGCAGCTCGTCGCTTCGGTTACGCGGAGCTTGATGACGCTTTATATTTGCTGTTTGAAACCAGGGGCTTCGTCTCCGTCCCGACGAATCCTTCTCAAAATATGGGGTGTCTTACCGTGCTGGCTAAGAAATGGCGGGAATCCGATGTCCTGTGGCACGTACAGGGGGACCTCATGAAGGGGGGAAATATTGTGGATTTAATATTTCTAGAAGAATTCAAGACGAAAATACAAAACGAAAAATAAATTTTATGTGGCTTTTATCTATTCTAGGTTCTGTACTCACAACAACAAACAGAGGATAAATCGTGTCGCATCCCGTACCAGCCGGCCCGTGCGTTTAGGGGGCGACATAGTTAGTACAAACAGGTTATTTCCTTCGAAACAGCGCGCCATCTAGCGGCTGCTACGTCAATTACCACAGCCGCCATTGTTCGAGGCCCGTATCCCGAGCATATACTGGACGCGAAGGTTGCATCCGAGCTCGGCGTGATCTCGGCCCATTTCGTATTAGACACGAAGGCTGCGCCACCCTTCGGTGAGGACTCGAATTCAGTGACACGCTTCGACCCTTAGAAATGGCGACCGCCAATTGTGCTTGCTGGGGTTTTGAAAATGCAACTAAATTCCGACATCAGGTCTACTGGTATATAGAAATACGCACTGGTCCTTGGCACCAATTTAACCGGTGAGCTCTGCCCTCACATCTTAGAATAATGTGAAGAAGTGACGATGTTGGTGTTCCGGTTGTGTTTCGCAATGTACAGAGCCAAGCACAGTTAGGACGAGCAAGCAATCGCTTGTATTTCTTTCTCAGTATTTTTTTGCTTAAAATTAAACAATGGTTGTCCAAATTAGTGATGTGGCGGAAAGTGCTCAGTTGGCGCACCATGCCTAACCGGTAAAATTTGCTGTTCGTTAATACCCCTCTTAAGAAAAACGTAAAAATTTCCGAAGTCGCGTTAATGCTAATTGTGCTGCGAAAGTCTACATGGGTGCTCCCTACCAATTCCCCGTCAATCAGTAGAACGTGAAATTGGAATGTGTAATTTGATGTAAGAACTTAGGGAGTTTTCCCAAAAGGTCTACTTCAATCTTTCAAAATGTGTTTTTTATTTGCTTCCATTTTTGTGTTCCTAATATATTCGTGTATATACCAAACTAATCATCCAGTGGACCGTATTTCATATAAATTACGAAAAAATAAACGGAACAAAAAATTGACCGCATCTCCACGTGGTGAATGATGTTGATTGGGGCGAAGCTCTGGTGGTGCTTGTCTGCGTAGACGCTGAGCCGCGGCATGCCGAGCCTTTCGTTCGTTTTCATCCATGTCAGAAAGAGAACGTGTGGTATGGAACGTGGTTATATACGCATTTGAGCATTTGACCGCAGCGCCTTCTCGTCTATAAACGTTGATGCAAAGTTTAACGCATATGACCGCAGCGCCCTCTCCTGTGTATAGACGTTGAGCGGCTACATGCAACGTTTCATCCATGACATCCCCAGCTCTGGAGTTACTACCACATCTCATAGACCTCTACTCGTCCCGCAGTCGTGGACGAGTGGTTAAGGCGATGGACTAGAAATCCATTGGGGTCTCCTCGCACAGGTTCAAATCCTGTCGACTGCGGCAAACATTTTTTAAAATCATTTTCATCATTTTTTAATCTTCGTTTCCATTTTTTTTGCCCTACATGAGCGCGTGAGCACGTGCTCACGTGCTCACTTGCTCATGAGCACGTGTGCTCGCGAGCAGGGAGCACGAGCACTGGACGCCAGACAGACGGACGGACGGACGGACGGACGGACATGGCTAGCCCCTAAGGTGCTTCGCCCCTAAAAACATCGAAACTGTGTCCTCACGCATTCGTAGCAAACAAAAACGAGGATGCTGTCAAAAATGCTTTCAGTTCATTTAGTCGCTTAAACATTTCGCAGCCAAATGTCCCTATTAAGAGCAGTAACAGAGTTTGAAGAAAAGTGGTTCACTTCTGAAAACCATAGCATATAAATCACCCAAAAAATGTAAAGAAAGTAAGAGACACTTCTCTCTGGTCATGTTTCTCCCTTCTCAGTTCGGTCATCATGTTATATTGATTGATCGAGCTATCTGTAACCTGTTGATCATCAATAACTGTTTTATACGATGAGAGCTACGAGAGCTGTAGTGCGTAACGCGGAAGTGCGAATAGAACTTTCCGGCTTTCCAGGACATCTTGATGCTCTTCCGATTGACGGGTCCGGCGGATCTTCTGTGATAATATCCACCGGCACTGGCGCTAGCGCTCCTCTGAAACATTGAGCGATTCTAACTATACACCGAGGGAATACCGAGCTCGCACTCTTTTCAAATTTACACCGTTAACTGTTTGTGAAGCCAGGTTTTGGGATTCGTTCTGGAAAAAAAAAAAGAAAACGTTGATACGCTTAAAAGTTACAAGTGAGAGCAATCGAACAATAATGTTTGTACAAAGAAACAATTACTGCTGAATCGTTTTAAATTCAAAATAAAAGAAAATTATGTTGTGAACCATGTAGGCGTACGGCTGGTTACGACAGAAAGCGGGGATAAAGACAAAATTATAATTTCACTCTTGTGTTGTGTTTGAGTAAAATAATATTATGCATCAACTAGAGCAACCATATTGTTATTTGACATGAAAAGGGATTCCTCTGCATTTGTTTTATTGTAACAAAGTGTTTTTTAAATTTTTCTTGACAACGAATGCAGCTCCTAGGTGCTCAGTGTTATAGACTAGAAGAAAAACTAAAATTAAGTTACATTTGCGAGCGCTATTGAAAAAAACAAAAAAAAACATTTACTATGTGATATGTCCTATAAACGCACCAGAGCTCGTCAACATTATACGAGCCTAATGTAAATGTGTCAACGCTCTTATGGAGCCTTTTTTGTGTACATATATATTATTTGTTTTCCACAGATGTAGTTACACTCCATAAATTGTCACACTACGTATCTGTGTGGCACGGTAAATTTATTTTCCAGGCTCACTCGCAACTCGGTATGTAACGTTTGCCTTCCGAACAATCTGACCGGGTAATGAAATGTTGCGTGCTGTACAACGCTCCACTGTGTTTTTAATTGCGTCGCGAAATCGAACGCAAGAACCTGCAGGGCTGTCCACTATTTTTGTGACTGAATATTAAAAAAAAGGAAAAACTGTGGTGATTTTTGTTATGGACTGATGCAAAATTATTTAATGAATCTGAATATCGACACATTTCCTTCGCAGTATTCTATCACCAACAACGTGCTGTCATCAAAATCTCTGAACCGCTACATAGAATAGGCAATCAACAGTAATCGATCATACTCGCAGCATAGGAATACACAGCAATCGCTTATACTATAGTTAGTAAAAAGCCAAGAAACGGAGGGCGTAGCGGCGCCCCTTCTATAGCTGTTTTTCTCAAAACCTTTCTCTTACAAAAACGTAAAAAAAAATCTTGACAGGTGGTGTTTAGGAACCGAAACTATCACGTACAATGACCTCTTCCAACTATGGTTGGCCGGGTGCACGAGAGTCGATTGTCGAACTCGCCACTGCGTTAATGCACGCAATCGCACGAGAAACGGTCGTTGCGCGAAGAGCCCGAGAGCCCATGCTGGCCTCTACAACGTACGATTACACCCGGTGCCTCGGACAAAGAGAGCGTCAGATAAAGAGAGGCAAACGAGATTACTTAGGCCGCTTTCCGAACGAAAGGATGCCAATTACTCCGTTCGTGATGGGGCACTCCAACTCGTCTGAACGACTGTCTGCTTCGCTCCTTTTTCGGGGATTACTTAGAGACACTCTACCCAATTTTTATTTCTTTTACTTAGGACATTGGTTAGTCCTCTGCCGTAAGTTCTTACTTTTGAGAGCCAAGATAGGAAAGAAAGGCCTACTACATTGCATGAAAAATGCGCAAACACTGACCAAGGAAATACGCCAATCTCTCTTAATTCGTGTTTTGGAAAATATTTTTTTTTAATTATTAGACGCCCACTTGGATTCTGTTTATGCTAAAGAGTTTGTTTGCGCATCGCATTAGTCACTTATACCCTAAGAAACACAGGGCATGGCGATTTCCAAGAATCTTAATATCGCTCCCCAGCCAATCAGATCGCTGCGTTAGCAGATAAATATTTCAGAGTGCGAATCCTGACACACGTGGTGTGAACATAATGACCAACGTATCTCGCGTCTCTAAAGCTCTCACTGACTCCAACTCATTGATTGAGAAATCTTTTACTAAATGCGTTAGCGTATATTGCCCTGGTGCATGCAGCCGTCTTTCGTTTGGACGGTCGGGGTTTTGACTGCACCGGACTGGACTTGGTTTCGTGAGGCCGATGCGCGGTTCCGGCCGTGCTCTTTTGCTCAGTTCGTTCGCTCAATGCGTCTTCTTTCCCTCTTAGAAGAGGGAAAGAGCCTCCTGGCATGCGTCCAATGACGCGCCACGGGAGCGGGAGAGGAGGAGATCGAGTGGTCGTGGCGGTGGCACAACATGCGCGACAACGTAAAACCAAGACGCAGCGACGACGCCGTTTTGCGCAAAACCGCCGACACCCGTTAATAAAAATGTCCTCCCCCCCCTCCCAAAAAAAAAAAAAAAAACAGTATGCGGATTGTAAGCGGCGATCGGGGAAGCTGGTGGCTGCATTCGAAACCGCTGACTAGCTCTCCGAACACAACAGTATGCCGACCGTTGCGAAGTTGGAATTGCCATCCTTCGCCGAGTCGGAGCCGCTGTGCGCTAAATGCTAACGTATTTCTTCGAGAATCAGCGTAGCGATAGCAGCGATATCGGCATCATTTATTTTAAAATGAAATATACACTCAATGTCACCACAATATTAAGGTTATAGGATATAAATTAAGGGGGAAGGGGCCCAGCTTCATAACAACCTGTATCTTAACACGCCAATACACAAACCACGGCTTTTTCGAAGCTGAATGTGACCAGAAAATAAACTGCACCGCCAGGAACCCAAGAAACATCGGACTGACGTTTTTGTGCCCGCTATAATCAAGCGCCGCCCCCTCCCCCCCCCCTAGTCGACTTCCAAGCACGTCCACCGACAAGCTCCGTCGTCAACCCCCGCAGACCCCACGCCATTCGTCAGCGTCCAGACGGAAACTCTCAGACGCTTGTAAACACCCTTATTAATAGTCACGCTTGTCCACTCTGAGAGATTCAATCCCTGTGGGCCACTTTGCATTCATTATACGTTCCAGACTTACGACCAGACTTCTGCAAACACACGCGTATCTATTATTTGCGGCTTCGCCATCTGGCTGGGCATCTGACCGAGTACAGCGACCCTACACCATCTAATTCGGCGCGTTCGTGCGAATTCGGGGCAGTCCGCTCTTTCGGATGTCTGTTGTGTGTATTCAGCACATAACGCAATAGCTTCGGCAACCGCATACTTTCGTCCCCGGTTTGCACCGGTGGCTTCTAAATCGTTTTGTAATTCAAAGACGTCGGCCGAACTCGGAAAAGGCGGAGTTGAGTTCGGCTGTAGATGGTGCGCTTGCACATGCGGGTTACGGCCGGGCGAGCCAGTCGTCTTGAACCGGAGCCGGTGGAGAGGTATTTTACATCTTACTTTCATCTGTTTTCTCGTTGAGCGTTTTAGGTCCAACTATGAGTTATCGGTGTCGGGGCTTTGTGTTCGTCTTTTGGTTTTCTCAATGCGTGCCCACGGGAATCACATAAAATTTATAAAAAAACAGCGATAAACAAAATGCGGCCGGTATCTTTTATGACGATCGAAATATAAGAGCACGGCAAATAACATTGTGCGGCGATTGCTGGATGGACACAGGTTGGTTCTAAGGCTAAAGGTTCGCATGAGCAGTTTTTAATTTTTTTTTATCAACATCATGGGAGCGTTAACTGGCGAGCCGGTCAGCGCTCCATACCACGGTGCTTACAGGTCCGCTCGTCGACGCTGCAGTTGTATTATTAAACAATTTGCAAAACTGCAACAAACCAATGCATCGCAAGGAACCGTTCTATGCGTCACTATATGTATTGAAAATGTGTAGAATATGTAATTCTATAAATTGTAAAGGTATATTTTATAGGAGAGTGTATATCTTTAGTATTCTTGTAGCATGTATCATAGTCACATTTGCTGTATGAACGTCTAGACAGCGGTAGGCCAGCCTGCCGCTAATGGGGTATCCACACGAAGGAGAAATCCGCCCCTTCCTCCGCGGAGCGTGCATCACGTGAGACATACGTCATCCCTTTTTGATGCCTCGCGGCGCCGTTCTCCTCCATGGCGGAGGCGCGGAGGCTTCGTTCCATCAGCACGAAAGCTCTGCAGGTGCACGCGGCGGAGCCGGGGATGGAGTTTCCCGGGTTGTTGACGACACGACATCCGTCCGCGGAGTTCTCCTTCGTGTGGATACCCCTGTATTCACACGAGGAGAAATCCCGGGGATTTTCTCCCTGAGGCGCGCGCATCACGAGACGAAAACGCGAGGCTTTTGCACATCGCAGAGTCTGACGTTTTCATCGCGGGATGCGCGTGCCGTGGAGAAATCCGCGGATTTCTCTCTCGTGTGAATACCCCTTACAAGAGTCTGGACTTTTCGCAAAAGACGATAAATTTTAGCAGTACAGTACGACGGCTGGCCCGAAGTATTTGACGTGCATCACGCAGTGCTGATCACACAACCGCTCGCCGGCAGGATGCTCATTCAAATACAAACGGAGAGAGGCGGGGAACGAATCCACTAAAAATCCCTGGATTCTGCAGCCCCAGATTTCGCTCCATGCACTCTGAGCTGCGGTGCCCGGACATACTTGATCACCGATGTTGCTATACCCAATTTATAGGCACGCTTTACATGTTGCTGCATGTAATTCACGTGCGCCTTCCCAAATGTACACGAGACTAGGAGATATTAAACAAATACGAACAAGAACACACAGCACAACGTCATTACAACATACAACGCCCACTTTTCCATATTCTTTGGTAACAGGTAATTCATGGAGGAGAAGAAGGAAGAACGGAAGAAGAAAAAGAAGTTAGTTTAAAATGTTTGTCCTACTTAGCTATACACCATTCCAATCCTCAGCCCCGCGTGCGATCTCCTCAGCCCAGGACGTGTATGTTCGTCGCTTTGGAAAGCGAGCAAATCACGCGCCATACGCACGAACATTGAAAGTGGAAGCAGCCAGGAGCGCTTTTTCGGACAGGTCTATACTCCGAAAGTTACACACCGGCTCGCCGTCGTTTTTATGCTTTCTTCGTTTATGTATACTCATACGCGTACAATACTTTGCGAATGATGCTGTGCAATGCCTACTCTCAAACCTGTGCACCCAATTTATTGTTCGCGAATACAATTCCGAAAGCGATTTGGAACTCAATAAACCGTAGAACGCCAAACAAAATTATATAGTGGTGCATGATTGATGGTCTCTCTCCATGAAAGTTTGGCAACGTCTTTGCAGCATGGTGAACAGAACAGTACATGTTACTTGCGCAAAATAAAAGAAAGAAGTAAAAATGAAAGACGTTTACAATTCCCTGTAATGCCGAATTAGAGCGCAGCTCTTGAGGAGGAAGGGAGGGTACGGAGGAGGAGGGTATGCCCCTCCTCCTCTCTCCCTCCTCTCATTCTCCTCCCCTCATTCTCCCCCTCCTCCTCGCCCTCCCCTTCTCTCCCCTCGTGACCCGAGTGACCTCGTGACGTCACTCGTAAAGGCCTCGTGAAGGTCGCTAGTGAAGGTTATGTGAAGGGCGTGACCTTCGTCGTGACCTTCACGAGTGACCTTCCTGACGTCACTTGTAACCCTCGTGACGTCACATGTGACGTCACGTGTGACATCATTATGGGAAACGTCCCATAATGCAACGCGTGGTTAAGCCGACGGCGACGGCGACACCGCTCAAGCCGGAAACGGGCGCCTAAGAGCTGCGCTCTAAAAACACCTGCTGTTTTGAATGCGTAGTAATTATAAGCCCAGCTAGTAAGCAGCGGTCACGCAGCTAACACATTATACAAAAGACAGTCTGCAGACAGTGAGGGAGGCGCGCTTCTTCTACCCTAGTTACACTGGCGCTCTTAACTGTCATTAAGCCAATGACAGTTCGCTCAATCGCGATAGGCCGGAGTTACACGGAGGCGCCAACTGTTATTAAGCAGCGAACGATCATAGAGTTCAACTGAGCTGGTCTACCTCAGTAACGCCGCATTCACACTGGCGACTCAACCGCATCCTCAAAGCGGTTGAGAACGCGGCTGCTTAAAGATGCAATCTAATTCACGCGCACTTGATGATGAAAACGAGCGGATCCGCTTTGCGTTTCTGATTCGAACGCACGTGTGAATGCAGCCTCATATTCTATTTCACCTTATGGTGTACCGCAGAAAAGGCTGCAAGCGCGAGCTCCATGCTCAGAGGCAGACCTCGGCGGTACAAGCTCTCGTGCATTAAGGGCAGCTGCTAACGCTTTCAGCTCGCGCTTCTAGCCTTCGCTGCTTTACAACATCAGGTGAAATGGAGTATAAGTTATAACTGATGGGAAATCGCCCCAATAGAGCTAAAGATGGTGGCGTCGACGCCGCCATGTACAATCTTAAAATAAAAAGTAAACAGGAAGTCTGTAGCTTTTATATTGACACATGGTTACAGAGAGTCAACTGAAAATTTTCAACACGAAGTAAACAGAGTGTCTGCAGTCATTCTGATGACACTGTCAACAGAAAGTCAGCAGAAAAAAATCAACATAAAGTTAACAGAAAGTCAGCAGCTTTTCTTTGACTCAGGCTGAAGAAAATCATCAGAAAAGTTTCAACACAAAGTCAACAAACGTTCTGTTGATCATGTCAACAGAGAGTAAGCAGAAAAAATTCAACATAAAGATAATAGAAATTCAACAGCTTTCCTTTTGACTTAGGCTAAAGAAAATCATCAGAAAAGTTTCAACCCAAAGTCAACAAACTTTCTGTTGACCATGTCAACAGAAAGTCAAAGTCAAGATAGTAATCAGAGCTCAACAAGAAGTCAACACGTTTTAAACAGAAAGTCAAAAATCATTTTTATAAGGGTCCGCCGCATCGCCGCCCATCGCCAGCGCCAGCGATGCACTTACTATTGCCGAAGATTGGGGGAGGTATCATCGGAGAAGCAAATATTGTCGGAAGAGGTATGATTTGGGTCCAGTGCTGCCGCTAGAACGATCACGGCACGTCACGGACGCCAAAGCTCGGCGAGGGTGGCCATGGGGATGCCGGTGCCGGTAAGATTTTCATCGTGTGTTTGCTTTAAATCCTGTGAAACGTTCCGATTATCGTTTCTTTACTCGAAAAAACAAATGCGTTAAATATAGGCTTAGTTTTAAACGTTCATAATGAATGAAAAGTGTGCATATAATTCATTTGCATCACTGAAAAAAAAAAGGTGATGTGACATTAGTTTTGGTTTTGTTTCGGTTTCAACTGTGTCCCTTGACGCGCACCTCAACTAGGGTTGTTAGGCCTATGCACCATGCAACACCGGACAACTCAGTTGAGCTCAATGGCAGTTGGGAGATTTCAACGACCAATAGCTTAATGACAGTTAATAACCCTAGTGTAACTAAGGTGTCCCTTGCAGATGGCTCTGTCACGTTCCAGAGCTCTTTGCAAACGAGTTCGAGGTATTCACACGAGGGAGAAATCCCAGGGATTTCTCCATGACACGCGCATCCCGCGACGAAGACGTCAGGCTTTGCGATGTGCAAAAGCCTCGCGTTTTCGTCTCGTGATGCGCGCGCGTGCCGGGAGAAATCTCCGGGATTTCTCCCTCGTGTGAACACCCCTTAAAATGCTTCGGACTTCCTTGAAGCCAGTCTACAGATACTTCTATCATCATTTCTGCTGCGAATAGGGTGTCTTCAGTACAACGTCTGAGCAGTGTGGATGCGACTTTGAAGTCGGGGTCACACTGCTCATACATCGTATAAAAAAGGCTGTCTGAAAGCATGAGTCACCGCGATATCCGTGGTTCGAATGCCGCGTGCCAAGTTTTCTTCTTGAACTGCATTGCCATGCGGCATTCGAATCACGGATATCGCGGTGACTCATGTTTGCAGACTCTTTTGCACGATGTATAAGCGGTATGACCCCGGTTTTGGGGTTTTTGCTATCGTATTCACATGTACCGTATTTTCCGGACTTATAGTCCGCGGACTATACATGTATGGAAGTTAAAGTTTTACCCGATGCGGACTATCTACATGTGCGGACTATACAGCAATTTTGTATTTCGAGATCGTTCGTCATGACGAGACCTGACGGATTTTGTGAATGAAAGTGTATGTTAATTATGATTTATGTTTAATACGAGTTTTTTGTGAGTTAAGAAAGAAGCGTTCTCAGTGCGCTGTGTATGATCAGATTTGCGTGTCGACAAAGCACCGGGTACGGACTATGCACGGCGTGCAGACAATGCACTGGTGCGGACGATCTATCAGAAACTTTTATTTTTGACCCCATGTTTGTCCCTGCGGACTATGCGCCGGTTGCCGACTATAGCCCGGAAGATACGGTAGTCCCGGTAAAACGTGACGCCATTGTTTTACGTGATCCGACGACCCTCGTACACACATGACGTCACGTCACACTTTGAGGTTAGGTTACACCATTACGCCACGTGACAGTGTGCCGGCTCATCGTAGCATCACGTCGTGTGACACCAAGACGCCACGTGGCACTTTTACGTCACGGAACACCATGACGTTCCGCTGCCTCATGACATCACGCGACATCACGGCACGACCACGTCACGTCACAATGACACCTCACGAGCCAGATAAGCAGGGGCAGAGCGGAAACGACCGGTGCAGCGAGGCAAAAAGAAGTCGGTCAAATTTGGGGGTTTTACGTGCCAAACCAACGAAGGGCATCTGGCGCGCCCCAGCGAAGGATTGAGGATTAATTTCGACAACCTGGGGCTCTTTTGACGTGGAACCGAAAGCTCGGTTACACGGCGCCTTCTCCGCAATAAGCCTCGGTCGGAATGTTGGCCGAGATTCGAACCCGTCACCTGGGGATCCGTAGGCCGCGGCGCTTCGCCTCGAAGCCACCGAGGTGGCTAATTAGCATAGCCAGGCAAACAGGTCCTATATCATGCCACGCACTTCGATTGCCTTTACGATACACAAAAGAGAAATGCAGTTTTAATAAAGGCGCAATAAAATTATTAACCTCTAATGTCGCACTATTAAAGAGCTATTTTACCATTGTCTACTTTTCCTGCTCTAGCTCAACACCCAGACGCGCCAGGAGCTTTCCGGAGCGAAACGCCACCAGCCGTGCGAGCTCGTCGCGGACTAGGGCCTCTAAGCTCCCTGTAGCAGCCACACTTCATCCACTCCGGGCCGGTTGCTCCGGCTGTCCAGCGTCACGGCCGAAGAGACGGGCAGGGTCAGCAGCCCAGGGCAGGCGGCTGCCTTGGAAACGCCACGGCGGTTGGGACAGGCGGCCGATATTTCACGCGGACAATCGGCGCCAGCGACGCCGCGGGCCTGCTGGGCACAGGCGACAGGATACGCTATCGGAGCCCCACAATGCGGTCTGTCCTCGCTCGGAAGCCCCCAGGGCTTTCGATATCTTCTCCGCGGAAGACGACGGCACGACGTTCGCCCGCCGTGGGGACTGGGGTATACCCCGCGGCTTCGGCGGCGACACAAAGAGGGACTTGTTCCTCCGTAGATTGGCGCTGTCGTTTTTTGGGCACTGCTCCTTCGTTACTTTTTTTGTCATCCTGTTACCTTCTTCCATAGGTTTTCTACTCCCGTTTTTCGTTTAGTACGGTGTTTTATTGTACTTCTTTTAGGGGGGGGGGGGAGAGCTTTTGCGTCGTCTTGTATCTTGCTTCAGTTCAGGTTTGGTTGTAATCTCTTTCCTGTCGCTGTCTCCGGTGTGTATTATGAGGATAAGAATGGGCAGTGGAGGGGCGGTTTAGTGCCGCTGCGAACGCCTTGAGCGGTTTGAAGGTTCTGAGAGGGCGTTAAGCCTTGACTTGAAGACTTGGTGGGATGAACAATAAAATGGTTGACTGACGCGAGCGACTTGCCATGGTCGCCTGTAAGGATAGGGTCCGGATATTTAAAGGCCCGTTCACATTCTTGCGACCTCTTAAAATCGGGTCCCATAGAACCTCTTAATATCTCTTACAACAAGAGGACACACTGGTGCCATCTATTGGGTAGAAGTGTAAACTTGGCGGTCCGGCATGTTTTCTATTTCTCTTGCGCATTATCCTTTCTTTCTCGGCTCGAAGAACTTTTGTCAAAGTTATAAACGAGCCTTTCTTATAGGTATTAGCACATTTGACCTCGGAAATCCCGCTAAATCTTTGCTCTTGTGAAACGCAGTTCAGGAGTCACCGCATACATGGCGCCAGAATGCCAGTATGCTCCCTCGTCCTAAGAAATTTTAAGAAGTTTTAACAGATCTCGTCCAAAACCACCTAGAGCTGAAGGCCGCAGCGCTCCTCCGCTGACGTCACACGAGTCGGCTGGCGAGCGCCGCGGAAAAGCGCTGCACTGAAGGCGTCGCGCATAGATATACCGTCGTAGTGTGACATTTTTATTGACCTAAACGTTTGTTAATTAGTAAAACAGTGTTTATAAATATCTATATGACTGGGAAACATATTTTGTTACACGGGCAGCATATTAGGACGTATAATTATTAAGATATGAAAGAACAAGGCTAACGACGTTTCAAGAGAGATGGGTTTTCGTTTTAGGCATCCAAATCCTGGGTGCTTTAATTATCTCTAGGAGTGAGAAGACACAAACAAACAAAAAATAAATGCCTTGAAACGTTATTGTAAGAAGTGATGGGACCCCCAAAACGCATAACAGCAAAAATAAAGCAGGTGATGCTTCTACATGGGTGGTTACTGAATTCGTATGTGAAGCTAATGAAACGATTATTAAAAAATCGGGACTTTTGGAGCACGAAAAAATGAAATGTGTTGAAATGTATTTTTTATCAGAAGTGAACAGTTGGTAATAAAAATAAAACTGCAGGCGAGCTGGGGAATGTTTATCATAAAGTAATTAATCCGAGACTGAGGCACGAAGACGAAATATTAAACGCAGAAAAAGACTCAAAAAAGAAGGTAAGACGCCGCCTAGATCGAAATGCACAAGTTTTGATTTAACAGAGGGCAGGCAAACTTAGCAAACTTAAAGCACAATTTTCAGTAAGGAACACATGCAGCTGTGGGAGCTTCATGCTTACATCTACCTGCGTTCATCCGCACTATGAATAGATGCTGTGAATATAAGTTTTCTCACCTTTGGCAGCTTCAAATTGTATCTTCTCGTGTATCCATACTTTCTTCTTGCATCCATCTTGACACAATTCAAACACAAGCGATTTAGATGTCGTTCTGTAGCTTTCGCGACACTAAGACACAGCACATGTACGGCATGTAGACTTTAATGCCGCTTGGCAATAACTATAACAATTGTTTCGCTGAATATAAAAGAATTATTTAGATTTTAGGGTTTCAAATCTTCTTTTTTTGACTTAGAATAAGCCTCATGAACCTGGTCGTTCAACCTTCCACAATAGTTTTTCAGCAGAATGTTCGTGCTGCACCACAACAAGTTCTTCAGCACGAGCTCACTTGTATGTCCTTCTTCACATGCGTCGAAGTCACAAGTCTCGTTGGTAGACAGCAGTTCCATTGTAAGCTCGGTGACGAACTGGTGCTGGTTCGGAACCTTCAGAAACTCTGCCTGCTTGGAGAGTTCTGGAGCAACAACATAATTGTGTGTCACGGCATTAACGGCGAACATAGTTGGATAAAGGAGCCCCCCTCGATCCAATTCCTTGACAAGAGAGTAGTTCTCCTGGGCAAGTGAAACTGTTGCCGTCTTGTCTTCTTCAGTAAGTGCCGCCCTGCATTTCTAATATTTCAGTTTTTTCAAAGCGGCATAAACTGCGTATCCCGCCACGTAGACTAGGACTGGGAGGGTCTCATTTATCGCTTGTGACACTGCCTCTTCTGTAACTACTATGTTGCAGCTAGGCCGTGGCGTGTCTACTCGTTTTTCAAGCTCCTCCCATCGCTCGTCTTCACACGTGATTGTCGGCAACGTACTCTGCAGTCGCAGCTTATTTTCACCTTCATATAGCTGCCTTATGGATATGTGATATTGCGAGCCAGCCAGCTGCCTATACTTCCCGAAACGGTCTTCCAAGCTATCAGTCTGAATCTTTCCCAGCAGGACATAGTTCAGCCCGAGTTCAGTGAAGCAGTATTCAGTGATCTCCACAAGTGCACGGGATGTTTGACGGAGTGCTCCGTGAGTCTCCTTGGTTAGCGTGCCGCTGGTAAGGTTCTCGCTCTCCCATACGTCCAGCCAGGCGCCCAGCCAGTCCAAAAGACTGCACAAAAAATGCACCTTGGGATCGTCCTCCGCAGAACTCACTGGTTCTTGAAAGTCGTCTTTGAGTCACGTTCCTTTGTTCGGCGTCTTCACATTTACAATTTTCCACCACTTGACTATGATTTCAATGAAACTCGCAGTTCATTCGAAGTACTTAAGGCCGTTCTTCTCTCCGATGGAACGAAGGGCCCGGGGTAGAAAGTCATGGAAGATCTTCAAAGCAAGCTTCACATTTTGTCTTTCAATGTTCGATGGGTTAAGGGCCTTTCTTGAGAGGCTGACGCCATACCTCAACAACTGGTCACATTCTAAGTTGAAAACCTCTCTGATGGTTGTAAAAGATGCAGAGAGCATAGACCGCACACCTGTCGGCCCAGCCTGCAGCTCAGGAAAGTAGAAGCAAACTCTGTCATTCTTCTGGTTGAGCCAATTATTGCGTATGCATTTGAGCAGGTGCACTGGGTCTATCACAAAAAAACAGTGGCCTGTGAGGATCACATGGGTGTGGATAGACGAAATCCTCAGTTTTTGTTTTGTCTTCGTGGTGCTTTGGATCCGGTAGAAAGTGGGACATAGTTTTTCTGTTCACAGAGTTGTTGTCGGTTACAACGCAGAAAACCTTGTAGCCGATCTTCTCCAGCCCCCGTATGACATCTCTCAACAGCTTGTGCAGAAACTCTGCGTCAGCTTAGTGCACAGGGACGACGTGAGCAACTTCTTTGAACTTGCAGGTGAGGCTTTGTACCATAAAAACAAATGCACTATTGGCTGCTTCAGTGGAATTGACGGCCACACCAGTTATGTTACCCCCTTTGTACTCAAAATAGGGCTTAATGTGAATCTCGTCAACCATCAAAGTCACGAAACGTTGACTGTCGTTCAACCCAGAGATCCTGATGTTCATGTAGCGTAAGAACGTTTCACTTTGATGCTCGCAGTTGGGGATTCATTTTGTACGATGAGCATATTGCTCGGATGGTCATTGGATGCGGCAGAAAAATGCCTCCATAGCTGCGAACAAAGTTGTATGCATGAGGTGATATTGTAAAGAAAAGGCAGCAAAAAACCATGAAGTCAGCTGAGTAACGCCTTCGCTCCTTCTTTTTTGACAGTAGCTCGAGCTGCTCGCGTAGAAACTGGATGGCGTGGGCCTTGTCCTCTGTTGCTGTCGCAGACAATTTGTCAAGCAGCATACGAATGGTCTCGCAAATGTCATCGGCCGAATTTGTTGAACTTGAATTGAGGTTGGCGTCCCAAGTCCGGATGTTTTCAAGGAGCTCCATTACTACACTCTTGGTTTTTGCCTCAGTTGGAATACGCAGACTGGATCCCAATCTTGTGGTTGGCGTCTTCATAAAATGGAGTGTCAGAGAAAGGTCAGCTTTCACGACAAGCGAGTATTTGATCCACGGGGCTCCATCCTCAACAATGTGCAGCAGAATGAGGCGCTCATTGCTCTCTATGGTATGCCAGAAGGAGACTTTTTGCTTCGCACATGGTCAGCAAGATCTTTCAAGCTAGAAATTCGGTCTAGTTGTTCTTGCCGGCGAAACGTCTCATTCGAAGCTACAATCGCAGACTGTAGTGCAGCAGCATCCCGACGCACTCTCTTAGAGTCTGGGTTCTCTCTTGCGCTTTGTGTCTTCGTTAGGTATTTTGGACAGTCCGGGAACACCGATGGAACTGCGTTTGGTTGCAGGCGGGGGTACGACAAGGGCAGAGTCACAGTGCGCCCGGAAGCCTTGTCGAAATGCGTAGTTTCTCGAAGAATGTCTTCGGCTTTGAAATGAACCTCGCATACCTATAGGGAATAAATTGGTTTACATAGTTAACACCTAGTGTGTGTTCAAAGTGTTAGGACAATAACTTAGTTCTACAAGCTCTGCATAGAAGTTCAGGGTGACGTGAGTAACATAACGTCCGGTAGTTTTAGGCCAGATCATAACGTTTCATTCAATGTGTAAATTGTTTGATCTAGCGTCCGCCAAGTGCCTTATATTGGTGGCCTCCGCTTAGAGCCGTTTCTGAGGGCAGAGGATGAGACTTTCAACTCCGCCACAACACACCATACGCAAATATGGCTTCGTCAAAAAACATATTCGCTAATAATGTACAATAAATGTCCGCGCATGTATATATATACTTTTGAAATCGTGTTTAGGTCTTATTTTATATCAAAATTTTGTGCGATTTTTTTTTTATAGGTGTGTTATATAGATTTACATATGTGCGATAAACTAACCTAAACGGGACAACAAATTAACAGTGTAGAAATAGTTCACTGCTATTTTTCGAATCATGAATCGCATGATATTTGCCAAACAAAAATCAAAATGTGCTTTTCAAAGAAACGTCTACGATTCACGTGCAGTAAACACTCTCGTTTCCCGAAACTACCATAGAGAATAAACCGCGAGTAAGCGATCATGGCGAGCTACGAGGCAAGCGACGGCGACCCGCTTCGGAGTCGCTCGGTCAGTCGTGCGACGAGGCAAACCGTATGAAAGCGACGGGAGCAAATGACCAAGGCGATGAGCCACGTTTTCTAGAAATCTAAAAACCGAACGACGCGACGAGCGGCAGAAAGAAATCTTCGTCGCCCGTCGCTGACTCTCGTCGCTTGCGCAGTCGCTCTTCTCGTAGCTCACAAAAATCGCTTACATGCGGTTCAGCCTTGAATATATTCTCGCACGTTAAAATTTCCTTCAAATTTCGAGACATCGACGATTTCATTGATTACTTAAATAATATGCGCCACAGATTTAGGAACAAGAGAGAGGCATAGAGCGAAGGCTAGAGGCTCCTGACCGTGGGTTTGAAAACGGGAGCTTGCGCTACAAAGATACGTTTCTAAAACTAGAAGCGGGAGCTAGCTTGTGCTTGTCACCCTCGCTGCCATGTCAGCGTAAAATTAAACAAAATAAAGTCAATAATTTAAAAAAAATGTGAAAAGATATGAAAGTTCTCACCCTGGTATGCGTCGATAAAACGAGGTTTTCTCTAGAGATCGCCCGCACCCATGCTTTTCGTAGTTCTTCATCGTCCGGGAACTTAAATAGAGATACTTTGTTCGACGACGTCTCATAGTTCCCGTGGCACCCAGGCACACAGCATTTGTGAGGCATGCCTAGCCCGAAACCCGAAAGCCGCCGGTAACTTGACGAAACCACCACGCGCTAACGGCCATGCACTCAAGACACAAAATACAAAATAGACAGTTAAAGCAGTTCGCGTACTCCCGCCGCGAGACTTGTCCAAGCCGCCGTGCGCAAAGGAGGCAAAATTGCTCATTGCGCAACTGCCCCGGGAGAACCTTAACGCCTGAGCGCAAAAAAGCAAAAAAAAAAAAAAATGCCGGAGCATGCGTTGCATGGTTTCCTCGGGAAAACACATATATATAAAAATAGAGAGCATGTTTGGCGGAGAAGCCTTCTTCTCAGGTCGGCCCACTCGTCGTGAATCTGTGACGTCACAACTCAGAGCGCTGCGGCCTTTGCTCTAGGTGGTGTTGTCTCGTCTCTCTCGGTCGTACTGGGTTGCAGGAGTGTGAACGGGCCTTAAGGGTTAAGGAAGCAGCTCCTCATAAAAATGAACAAATAAAAGAAAAAAAAGAAAAAAAAACATTCGCTACATTCGCGCTTGCTGCTTTATACTCCTTTTGCATTAAAGTTTTATAACTTTGACTGCGAATAGTATGAGGCTCATCGATGGAAACAATTCCTTTATTTTTGTAATAACTCGAACTGGCGCACAGATGAGAAGCTTAATCCAGACACATTGTACTCAGGCATGTACGTCACGCGTTACTAGTAACGAGTTATTTCTACCTAGTGACTTTTTTTCAGAAAGGAGTAACGTGTTTGCTTAGTTCTTTTAGAAACGGAGCGAGTAACGTACTGAGTTACTTCTAAGTCCAAGTAACGAGTAACAGTATGTCGTCACTTTTGAGGAGTAACCGGTAAAACGACGTTTAAACAGCCTCGTTTTAATTTTTATCTGAGTACGCGTTCATTGTGACAAGGGCAGGTGGGCAAGCACGAAAAAAGACGTGAACTGAACAGTATGACGGGTGTAGCAAAAGCTTTATCGCTGAACACGTCACTCGAACTCTTCAGCTGGGGAATGTCCTTCACCCAGCAAACACATTAAGGTTCGTTGGTTAAATCATCTAGAGTCATGTACAGACCGAACTTAAACGAAGAGGTTACCAGCACGGGAAGGTGCAGAACCCATTGTCAACCTTGAACTTTAGAAATAGAAAGAACAAAAGAAAGAGAGAGGGGATTCATGTATTCACCAGCTCTTCCTGAAGTCCCACCCTGCCGTTCCTTTGAGCGTGTCAGTACAACGACTCTTCAGCGTCCCCGGAGATGTATTCTCAAGAAAGCGTGGCAACATATATGAAAATTGGAGAGGCAGCTACTGCTTAAATGCATCGACTACTGTAAAGAAAACAATACATCATTAAACAAAAGTAGTTGTGTATTTGGTTGTCAAAGTAACGCGAAGGTAACTCGTTTCATTTGAGATAAAGTAACGCGTTAATTTTGAGACTCGTAAATTAGTGATATATTTAGTTACTTTTTTGGCGAGGAACGAGTGACGGTATTTAGTTAATTTTTAGGATAATCTGCGCATGTCTATTTGTACTTACTCAAATACCCCTCCTTAAAAAGAACTCTTCATTCATTTTTAATAGAGCAATTTTTTTTCGCACACCAAAAGTCACAAATTAAGGAAGTTGTAAATTTATCTATTCTGATGTATTGTGGCCTCTTCGAAATATCGCTGGAAAGAAGCCCAAATGCTTACTAAAATGTTACACATAAAAGGGGCCGAAATCGCTGCTGCCGCCACGTTGATTTTTGAAGAAATGCGTGAGCATTTCGCAGCAGCGGTTAAATACAACAAAGCATGGTGAATGCAGCCTCTCCTCACTTTTCCGCGGGGTGAACATTCCAGAAACCCCTATTTTTTCCCTGGTGCAACTTGATCAGGTCATTTCGCGTGTGCGTGAAGGACGTGCGCGCGATGCGCGGAAAACGACGGAGCCATTTTGTTGTTGTGCATACCTGTTGTGTATACAGGGGCGACGACACCGTGCGCTTACGACCCGGTGACTTGATAACGGCGCGTCAAGAACGGCGTGGGAAGCCGAAAGGACGGACCCGCAGCCCGTGTCCGTCCACAGGTCTCCAGAGCCGGCTGCAAGGGCTTTCTAGGGCGTCCTAAGCGCGCACCCGTACGCCGGCCGCATGACGTAGCACCAAGCGACCGAGGTGCAATGCGGAACGCAAGTCCGTCTACTCCTCGCACAGGGGTAGCAATGATGTCAGAACGCCGATTTTCTATTGGCTGATCGAGTAAAAAAATAGTGGGTAGAACTCGAGGCATTTAGCATTGAAGTCTACCCACTATCCTTTCAATCAAAGCCAATCAGAGGCCGGCGTCTCTATGACGTCACCGCATCCCCTCTGCGAGAATCAGACGACTTTCTTTCCGCATGGGGGACAGCGTCGCTAGGGGTACCTGAGCGGCGGGGCGCCGCGAAATGGCGTGTACGGGCGGGTTTGGTCGGGAACCAAACCCGCGCCCTCTCTGGTTTAGGCGAAGCGCGAACTTTCGAACCACGTTACGCGAGATGTAGTGCGTCAAGACACCCGGAACGAGACCATCACGTAGCTCCGTGAAATTTGTACTCAATGCTAATTTGCTGTCCTAATATATACATATACCTGAAAAGAAAAGAAAATCCTTGACTCAGCCGCGTCCTGCGCTTGACAGCAACTATACTATATTTGTGAATATATATATTATAGTTGCTGACACGCGCAGGACGCGGCGAGTCTCACGAATCATATTATCGCCCTACAGCCGATGAGACCGGTTACGGCATTTAGCCGACAAAAGTGCCGAAGTACGAATAACGAAGCAAAAAATGCTGTAATGTATTAAGCCCAGCGATTTGTTTCGGCTCTTGATGACTACTATACCAGAGGAACAACAATTATTGGAAGCCAGTCCCAGATAGACCATCTCAACCCTCTGACGTTACGGCACTGCGGTGGCGCTGCTGTCGAAACTGCGCATGCCGAGGTTTTTCCCTCGGCGCTGCTGTGTCTCTGCGCACGAGCAGCGCCCACATCCGGTGTAGGCAAACACGTGCTGATTTATAGACAACGATAGGCTGTCCCTGTCATTAAAAAAACAAACAAAAAAGAACCACAAAAGTAACAGGGGGCCTGGCTTATGATGTTCGGACCAGAGTCACTAAATGTTCCCAGAGTACCAAATTCCATTCAGTCCGCTTGCCGGAAGTCACTTCCGCAGAATCCACTTCTGATTGGCTGGTATAGCCCGTGGCGAAAGTTATCAGTCAACCATCTTAAAGATCGCCCCTCCTCATTCCTGCGATTGGTCAGCGTCACGGCACTGACCAACCGCAGCAGGCGGGACCAAGGGTCTGGGACCTTGGTCCCGCTCGGTCCTGCGATGTAGCACAAGGCCCAAGGGCATCCATGAGGAAGGACCGAACGGAGGGTCCGTTAATTTCTCTAATATTTTTTAGTTTTTTTTTATCAAGTAGCCGTTAATCTTTTTCGCCTAAGAAGATGGCCGACTCGTTTACTCGCTCCGGTTGCGCTGGTGCTGCGTTTCAAAACTCTACGCCTCACACGCTAAGCCTCAAAGGCCCGTTCACACTCTTACGACCTCTTAAACCTGGGTTCCTTAAAACCTCTTAGAACCAGAGGACACACTGGCGCCATCTATTGGGTAGCAGTGGAAACTTGGCGGTCCGGCATACCTTCTATTTCTTTCGCGCATTATCCTTTCTTTCTTGGCTCGAAAACTTTTGTCAACGTTATAAACGAGCCTTTCTTTTAAGTATTACGCACCATTGACCTCGGAAATCCCGCAAAACCTTCGCTCTTGTGAAATGCAGTTCTAGGGTCATCGCATAGATGGCGCCAGAATGTCAGTGTGTTTCCTTGTCATAAGAAATTTTTAAGAAGTTTTAACAGATCTCGTCTCTCTCGGTCGTACTCGGTCGCAAGAGTGTGAACGGGCCTTAATACTCGACTCTGATGTGTTTCAAAGCGAGAGAGAGAGAGAAAGACACGAGACAGCGAGGAGCAAGTCACATACTGTTCGTAACGCAGGAAATAACTTTAATAAGAACGAACCAGTGTCACCCCAGACCAGGAAAATGAATTGAAGAGCTCGCTCAAGACCGCATAACGCTACAGTGTACGCGCCCGCTTCGACCGCACAGGGGAGCGCCATATTGGGGATGGGTTGGAGCTCGACTGCTGCGCCGCACCCTGGTCCTGAAAGAAAGCTTGGAAATAGGATTAGCTCTAATTGAAACTACCGAGAAGCCACACAGGGCAGTCGACGACATCTAGGATACAATAAATTATTACTTAAACCTATTGCCTTGCAGACAAACATCATCGGCTACAACAGGAAGCTCCCCCCGGTGCCTTCTTTTCCATCTGTACAACATCTAATAACCCTCTCAACTAACATGCGCACGCGGTAACCACAGTGCATGCCAACCTCAACGCTGTCTGCCAAATTACGGGCCTCTGATTCTCTCTTCGGCGATCCCTCGACAAATGCAAAAAACAAACAAAAAAAAATGCCCCGCCTTTTTTAATCACGTTTAGAACTTTCTCCAAAATATAACCAACTTCATACAAAAAAAAATTGTTTTTCGCGCTCTGTCGTATCCACGCACGTCTCGGGTCGTTCATCTATGATCGAGAGCAACCAACGAAACAAGCGCAGCGCGATTCCCCAACACAGAATTGCGATGAGTAAGGAAAGAGCGGGGAACAACCCTCCGTGGAAAAGAGACAAGACAGAGAATAGACGCTTACAAACACACGCAAAAATGATCGTAAGCAAGTTTGTGCTTCCTTTCGCTTTTTCTTTTTCTTCCGCGATCAAAGTGCGGCAAGTGCAGCGAAGTCTTCGACCGGCGCTGTCAATGGCGCACCGTTGGGAGAAGAGAAGGGGCCGCCGGCAAAGAAAATTCTTCGGCACTTGCTACGAGAAGCCTATAACACCTCCACGCGAAAAGTATACTATACTCCGTTCACCCCTGAACTGACAGTGCAGCGGAAGCTGCCTTACGTCTCTCTTTCTACACGTGATCAGGTTTCCCACCCATACTCATATACAAAGAGCGGAGCTTTGTCATGAACGGGAAACAGATGATTGGTCCGGCGAGTGCGTAGCTCCTACCGTACTGTTATTTTAGGAGAAGAACGAAGCATAGAAGGGATGTAAAGGCGATCCTTTAAATAAGAGACTTTTCTGCATGGCGAAGGGGAAAAAAAAGACCGTAAAAGTATACACGGTGGAGAACAGCGAGGCGGCAGCGGCACTAGCGTAGGATGGGGAAGGGGGCTCGAGAAAGTATTTCTTTCACAAGAGAGATGTCGACGAGATCTGCGGCTGACACGCAATATATAAGACGCTTCCTCCGCAGAAAAAGGCGTAGCTGGTTCCAGCCTCCGATGCTGCTGATGTACACCGTCGCCTTTTGTTGTGTTCTTGGTTGGTGAAACTTGGGTTGATGGAGAGACCTCACCCGTCTTCCTGTGTAGACGCTTGCAACACGGCATACGACATGGCGGCACAATTCAAGCGAGAAGCGTTAAGGGGGCGGTGTTTTGAAAATTAGGTTCTCTTGGGTTTCTCTTGGGATGTCTCTCCTGAAATTTCACTTTACCCCGTCGTGCTAGGGAAGATCGCGCTGTGGAGCGGACGTTGTTTGCAAAGAGACGTCTTGGTGCGACCCGCATGTTTCTCGTGTCTCATCTGTGTTGAATTGATCGTATTTACTCTCCTTTGGAAACTTTAAACTTTACGTGCGTGGTCTCAGCTTTTTGATCTCTCTTATTCGAAATTTTCAAGAAGTTCTATCTGTACAAAATTTTTCCGCATCAATACATTTTTCAGCTGGTTTCAAAGGATGCTCTACTCCAACTCATGAGTTTTGTGCAGCGTTGTGTTAATACCGAAAGCGAGCGCGTGGCTTTAAAATGTGCATCTTGTGCGCTAGTTCTTGTGGAAGAAAATCAAAATGGAGAACTGAGCTCGCACGCCCATGCCTTTGATATCAGTTTGCGTAAACAGTGAGATTGCAGAGTCCGCACGAACCTTACGAGAAAATAAATAAGGAAGAAAAATGTTTAATCAAACTTTAAGTTTCTTACTGCCTTAAGATAATAATGCCCAGGCATATTTCTAGCCTGACTTTTTCGAGCGGACAATCGAAAGTCGCGATATTCTTTACAACGTCCGTCCACGTTTCTTTTTCTTTTTTGATGGAACGGAGAGGAGGAAAGGAGAGGGGCGGCGTGTGAGTTGCTGTGATGTCGTAGTAGAAGAGGACATCTGGGCGCGCGCAGAACAGTTTTAGCAACTGGCGGGTAACCGACACGGTGTCCGTTCTTCTCTCGTTTGTTTAATTCTAAACAGCTTATCTAAAGCTTTATTAACTCGACCCATCACCACATAACATGGTGTCAGAAGTGAGCGAACGTTCCTAAATCTCAAAGCAACAAGCAACAGCAACAGCAACACCAAAACTATGGCAATGGCATCCGCCTTCCATCAACCCCCGGCTCCTTTCCAACCTGGTGACGACCCAGTGAGAGCATGGGATGAATGGCAATCCTCATACATCATCTTCGAGGCAGCCTGCGAGTACGCGTCCAAGCCGATCGCCCCTCGGAAGACTCTTCTGCTCCACTGCCTTGGTCCTCAGGCAAGGTAGATAGCACAAACTTTTCCTCTCCAACCATCGGGAGATTCACAAACAGCACAAACTGATAACGCAGTCGACTATATTGTGCGCAAATTTAATGACCTGTACGCCCCATACAAATCCATCATCCAAGCGACAGATATTTTCAACACCATGACTCAAAAGCCAGGGTTTTCCAACGATGAGTTTGTAACTGTCTGAAGCTCCAAGCTCAGAAGTGCAACTACGGTCCTCAAGAAAACAGGCTCATTGACGATAGTATTGTCATTAGAATAAGGGACGCAGCTTTGCGTGAACGATTTCTCCGTGAGCAGGACTTAACTCTGCACAAAATCATCTCAACTTGTAAAGCTGCGGAAATATCCAAAAAACATCTAAGATATATTCAAAAGACCGAAGACAAAGTCAGAGTTGATGGACTCTATCATCAGCCTGCTAACTTAAGAGCAGCTGAACCATGGTACGAACACTTTGCATCTCACCGGGAACAAGTCAACAACCGACAGCAGGGCACATGCTCAAGAAGCGGCACTTTCCATCAGCCTCGAAGCTGCCCAGCTTTTGTCAAGCACTGTTTCTCCTGTGGGAAATTTTGACATTTTTAAAAAATATGCAGCCAAACAGAACAGAAGACCCATGGATATCGGCGCGTTTCTGCATTAGAAGGAACTTCCAGAGCTCGTTCGTAGACAATGAGCCTAACGAAACGATCCATTTGGGAGGCATAACAATTGCGTCTCTTCCATCAACCAAAGCAACAGCATGGCACGAAAGCGCATACATTAATCGTTTTCGAAGACCCAGGTGTAAAAGCTACGAACCAAGGAGGCAATGGCAACTGTAGAGAACATCGAACTACTCAAATCCAAGCTTGCGCAACCTAAGACAGAACTGGATAGGCTGTGAAAGGAAAAAGAAAGAGCCTGCTGGCATCTCGCTCAGAAGGAGGACAAGGCCTGCTTTCAGAGTTGGTGTTGGCAAAGGTAGAAATGCAGCGAATGTATTTGGAGCACGAGAGAAATATCGAAGCGAGCTTACGGCCGTGAGCAGGCTCTTCAAAGCGAATGCGAGGCAGCTTCGGCTATCCTGGGGGAGATGCAAGCGCAGCAAGCAGAATTTTCTCAAGCCAGGTCTCAGGAGTTCGAAACATTGAGAACCGAGCTGGTGTCTCTATGTGGAGAATCGGCAAAGCAGCTGGAGCTTGTAGATGCCTAGGTGGAGGAAGCGGACACCCTGAAAGAGGAGTTCGAAGCATCTCAGCTTGAGCTCGACAGATGTCCTTCTTCAAAGAGTGTGTCGAGGACTCACCGGTAGTTGAGAATAATATTGAACAACAAGAGTTCAGTGCCATTGAGTACCTCAAGAAGCTACTGGACAGCGCAAAACGCAAGAGAGAGGCCCTGGAAAACCAGCTCGCTAAAAAGAGGAGCAGTTCAACCTACTTCAGCAAAACTATCAGTCCCAAGAGGACCGGTACCAGCGGCCGTGACAAGATCTCGGGGCATTTCTCCGGAGCACCATGAAGCACACCAACCAGTCGTCAGAAGCTGCAGTGTCTCTTGAGGCAAGTCGGCTGGAAGATTTTAACAGGTTCCTGGCAGTGCTTCAGGAACAGGTCACATCCTTGAAAGTTAGGAACGAGCTCCTCATCAAAAATGTCAGCAGTGGAAATCATCTTGTGATGATGCGAGTGAAAAAAATTCGATGTTTGTCTGATGAAAGTCGCCTCTGGCAGCAGAGATACGAAGAGGTGGCGGAAACTTTGAGAGAGAAAGAGAATGTTGTCAAGTGTCACAATTCGTCGTAAACGGAAGCAGACGAAAGCTCCATTACCGAGAAGGCAGAAACGGAGTGCGCCAGATTGGACGAGAGAGTCAGCAGCCTGCTGGAACGCAACGGAAAGCTAGAAATCGAAGGCGACTTTTTGCGTTCCGAGCCTTCCAGTCTGAAGGAGCAAGCCGAGATGCTCTTCAGTGACAACAAAAAATTTCAACAGCTGGCAGAGAACCTAAAACAGGCACGACATTGCCTCGAGGAGGAGCTGAAGACTCAGCGCGAGCAACACGTCAAGGCCACCAAGGAGCTGGAGAATGAGCACCGTAGGGCGCTGGACGAAGCGGCCAAGTGTGAGGCAGCACTGTCAGCGCTAAAAACAGACTACTAAAAACAAAAGTTGGTTTGCTCTGTATGTTTATAGAGACTTGATGGAGATGCGCCTCAACGGTTAATCGGTCTCTTAGCTGTAGATGAGAAATTTAGCCAGTGCTGTACAACCGCTAACCTGAGGTTTTTAACGTGCATCACGCAGTAGTGATAACACGAACGCGTGCCGGTACGAAACTCATCCAGATAGAAACGGGCGGGGGTGGTGGGGAATCGAACCCAGGAGCGCAAGCTTTCGCTCCACGCTCCGAGCTGAGACGCTTTAGCCCACTCGGCCACTTCCTCCCCCTGACTACTCCCAGCTGCAGGAGAAGTGTAATTATACTGTATACAAAGAGAGGGACCCATAGGAAGAGTTTCGCGTGACAGCCCAAGAGAAACGCCATCTGGAGGACAGGTGAGCACAGCTTACAGAAGAGTGGGCAATAGCCAGACGAGCTCTCGCAGTCTTCGAGGAGCAGCAGGGCGCATTGGGACAAAAAAACACTGCAGGAGCCGCAAGAGCTGCGGCAAGCAAACTAGCGGTTGCAGGAGCGCTTTCGCCTTTTTAAGGACAAGCATTTCAAGGCTGAAGAACGTCGGGTAAAGGCGCGAAACCAAAAAGTGGGAGCCTCGATGGAACGTGTCACCGAGGGCGCTGGGGGTACAGCGAGAACTTCGGAGGCACCAGCAAACCGTGTCGAGATAGAGGAACTCTCCCGGCGGTGTGAGTCCCTGGAGGAGCAGCCTAGAGCCGAGGAGAGCAAGTGGAACCAGGAGAAGAAGCATCTGAAGCACATCGAGGAACACCTGAAGGAAGCAACCGAGACCCCTACAGCGGAGCTGCAGGTGTTGAAGAACAAGCACGAGGAAGCGCTCGAAGCCAAGGTGGAGCTGAGGGGTCAGTTTGAGCAGATGACCAATGACTTTTGCCACTACAGCCACAACAGGAAGTCTGGTTCAAGGGAAGAGGACAACGGAACATAGGTGTAGTCTTGAGCAGAGGCCCGGGCGAGAGATCATGCACTGTGCAAGGACAGGACGGACGTTCTTACAGGCGCAACCAATACTACATCAAGCAAGCTACTGCCCTACAGTAGTAGAAGAAACTGTTCAACCCTTAGACCAATCGCCTGACAAAATTTCTAGGTCCGCAAGGTCTCCGAGCCCGGATGAACAGCACCATCAAATAACTACAAGAAGTGGACGCGTTGTTGTCCAGCCATTATACTAAAGAGACTGACAAGGTCATCCAAACTTAGTTCTGTTATTTAAAAAAAGGGGAGGGGGCATGTTATGATGTCGTAGAAGGAGGACATATGGGCGCGCGCAGATCAATTTTCGGAACTGGCGGGAAACCGACATGGTGGCCGTTTTTTTCTCGTTTATTTAATACAAAACAGTTTGTCTAAAGCTTTCTTAACTCGATCCATCACGACATAACATGAATGAGATTGTTTTTAGATACAGGGACATTTAAATGCTTGTGGAGCAAACTCACTCTAATTGTAGTTAAGTTGCATTTTTGGCAAAATATTTTTAACCCACAATATTTCACCTCTTTCTAGTTCTGTTTTTGGTTCGAGAATTTTTTTTTTTTACTGTCACTTCAATTACTTTATAACGTAGTATTTTTTGTGAGCGTCTTTCATCTGGTCATCCACTGTACAAACTGTTCGCTCACCAACTGTCTATATGTCAAAGGCACTCGTCCAGTTTCTATTTGCAGCTCTTTTTTTTTCCTCTTTCCCCACTATTGTACAAACGGAGAAATGAAACAATCTTTTTAAAGCGAGCATTTTCGCCTAAACTGCAACGCAACTGGCAAAGACCATGAACACATGTAGCGTGCCTGAGCGATGCGTACAACGCGAATACCCGTTCCCGCATACTTTTTGCTCACAGAAACCGCCTTGCTCGGTACGAGGGCTGCTCGACTTGAACCATGAACCGAACTGGCTGTCTTCTTTTGGGGAAATGGTGCGACGAAAAAAATAATTGTCCTGATCGAAAAACAAAACACTCCGAAAAATAACAGGGGAACACCAGGGGCATGAGAACGCTTTAAATAAAGCGTAGCACTAGGTTGTTGGTGCAGCAGCTCGCCGAATTGGTATATTTAGCATATACTCAGTGGTTGACATAATAATAATCCAAGTACAAACACATGAAAGTGTCTTTCGTCTTGACTCTTGCTTACTCTGTTTTCTAAAGGACGACAAAAATTGTCTTACGCATAGTCGAATGCGTTTGCTTGATAAGCATCATCGTGAATTTTTTGTGCTCTAAGTTTTTAAAGACGAAACTTAGCGTGTTATATTTTGTTTTATAAAACGGGTACAGAGACGTCTACAAATGTCCGCTTATGCAAACACACTTTAACCTTCTTTATACGGACATGGCAATATAAACCCGTAAAGGGGTTACATTGCCAGTCGAGACTGAGTTATGAGGTTTGAGGTTCTTATTCACGGTGCATGCTCAGGACTAGATTTCCGATATCACCTGAAAAAGCCAATAACCTTGACTGGGAGCCGAAGGAGCATAACCGAACAATTGCGGCCAATGTGTAATTCCTTTTGTTTGATTATTCAAGCTTTTGCACAAACCGCGAAAATAGACGAGTGTTCTGAGAAGCAACCTTTCGGAGAGCCGCGGAACTAGGAAGTCCACGACTGATCTAGCAAGGAGGTCAGTCAGGTATGTCTGCTTCTTAATGCAGACGCCGGTTGCTCGAAACTTTTAAGGCAGAAGACCACTTAATTAGGCTTTTATGTTCTTCGGAATGTAGTATTGTACAGTCGTCATTTGTGAGAATATATCTTACTCCCACTTGACAAAGATCCGCTGAATAAACAATGGATAGGGGAGACAAGACCTGACAGTGAGAATTACCGAGAACAATATTTTCACAATGCACTCGTTGCAGTAACTAATGCGTTGATAAATTACGATGTGGCTTTTTTCCTTATACCTCATTAATCGTCGTTGTTTCATTTCACACTGCGGTTATCAGAACTGGATTTCTTCCTGCTCCATGAAACTCTGTCCACACTGACCACTTTACTTTTTGTTTGTTATATGGATCGCTATACACACAGCTACACACATAACCATAATTAGTCATAAAAACCATTAGCGTTAGAACCGAACAAGGAAAACGAGACATAGTGCTCCTCGTGCATTCATAACGCAACAAACTTTACTCTAGGCGAAGGGTTGTAGACACAGCGTAGTCTCCTAACAACCGGTGCCATCCGGGGCCGAACATTCGGGCAAAGCTTTTTTGGGCAAATCTTTTTGGGAATGTTAGTACACATCGATTACCGTATGGCAACGTTTTCGACCGCTTAGATAGCATGTTTGAGCAAACCATTATGGTCCTCATCTTCATAAGCGATCGAGGTTATGGCAATATAGCAGCTTGTTCTCCTCATCCACTTCGATAATACAAGTCTCCTTTTTGTTGGTTACACGTTAGGACGTTCGTACAAAATATAATAGGTAGACGAGCTGAAAAACTGTAATGAAAGTTATCTGCGAAGGCCGCGAAGATTATGAAATTTTAAGAGGCCTCGATGAAGCGTGGACAATCTTGGAGGCGGCTTTTATCTGAATTGATACTGGTCATTAGCTAGTGGGAGTGTAATCCAAAACGCTGCGTTACACAGGACACAGGATATCTTGCATGGACTTGCAGAAATTATATAAGCTGAGCTGCCCGATGAAATTACCTGTGAAATTACCGGCTTTAGTTTCAGACCTTGTCCCGCGGCAATATTTGCTATGGAGTTTGTTGAAATAATCTGCTGATACCTGCCAAACAGCATTAATTAATTTTCGAAAAAAAGAAATCATAATTTTGAAAGTAATTTCATCCGCCTGCTCATAACGATCTTTCATCTTCAGACCTCTGACGTGCTATGCAAGAAGTGCTATACAAAAAGATTAAAAACATAAAAGCTTAAATTGTATCGTGAACTAACCTAGAAGTACTATAACAATATAGGTACTGCGTGCTCGTTAATACCCGTGCATTGTGTCATACGATTTTTTTACGGTTCTTAAATAATACAAAATGCACATACGCGAATTTTGGCAATAAAATTGTGAGGCTGTTTACACATACTGGTTAATCTGAAGGTTTACTATCTAAAACAACAAGATAAAGAATTGAATTTTTAAGAGGCACTCAAGGCACTGAGAGTTCATAATGTTGTAAATTTTTACTGCCCTGACTTCCGCTTTATTTTTCTGTAAAAAATTGATTGAACGACAACGTCATCCGAACTTGATAAACATTTTACATCACAGAAATGACATATACTTCGCCCTTGAATAATGTCACCGTCTTTGAATACTACAAGGCGCACGTATCGCTAACCCACGCTTAAATAAAAAATTTAGATTTCACAACTCTACTTTCTCGACTTCATGTAGTAACACGTACACTTGTGAATATAAATAAAGGGGTAGGCTAGGGAATCTATAGCATAGAGTACATGATTTTCAAAGTGCTAGACGTATGTTATTTTTTAGACTACGGCAGCTCAAAAATGCCTGTCTCCATCTAAATGCATTATGCGCACAAAGTTCTCATTTCAGCAGCTACATTCTTATTAGTGCGAAAGTATTAACTGTCCCATGGAGTGAACCGGCGTTATAACCTTTTGAAGCCTCGCCAACCGGCACCTAAATTTCCCCGCAGCGAATTGATGAATAACCTGCCATTGGCTCGCGCGTGGCATAGTTGCAAGGAACGCCACCCCACACTCCATGGCGCTGCCGCCCCCGCCGAGAGAAGCAGAAACGGCCGAGGCGCCAAGAGGATCAAAAGCGGCCGCGGCGTCGAGATGATCAGAAGCGGCCGCGGCGCAAAGAATGATATTCATGCTTTTGCACTCACAACTCGTAAGAAGTGCTTAGATGTCCTCAGAATTCTATTTTCACTACTATACCTCGTTCCACCTTGAGGCCGGGCGCAGTCAACGCTACCAGCCAGTCAGGCCAATAAAGCACTTCAACATCGTGGCGCTCGCCGTATTTATTTTCTGTGTGCCTGCTCATCCGTTGGTCGATCCAATCAAGCGTAAATAGTGCATGGTGACGTTTCGATTTTAGTTTATGTGTATGAGCTTGCGTGTCTGCTCTCCTTTGAGGGCGCTCAAAGGTACGGTAAGACAAGCTGTACTATGGAAGTATTTTACGGCGACTTCCTAGTTTTGGAGGCATCATTCATTATGACATAGCGAGAGTTCAAGTTGTGCAAGTACTCACCAATTTCACCAGCTAACAAAAATAGTCAGCGTTCAAAGCAATGTCCGAGACAGATGAAACTCACCTGGAAAGATAGAAAATAAAGACACATAAATTAATATACAGTTTCCAATAGAAAGTGATATGCTAACTGCGTGTTTGATTCATAACCCCGTTTAAGTACAGATATCCAATTAAGTACCACGTCAACCGATATCATTTGTACGCATGGTTTTCCGTCATCCATTAAATATTATTTAGATACTGTCGTCTGAAATATGCCTACTTTCAAGCGAGCGCCGAGCATATTGCAGAATCTGAAGATATCTTTTAGGTGTCGCCGGAAATATCGCCGCGAGAGCAAACACATACACGGAATGTCTCGCGGATATGCTTCATACTCGAAGCGTTTTCTCGTGTACCAATTTGCCTTTCGAATAACAATTACCAAGAATGAAACTCATATAATTAGATACATGTAATAACGTTAACAATCACTTCCATTAATAATCCGTCAGAAACCGGATCAAGACAATCATTAATGTTGGGTGTCTCGGCACTTTCTCAGAAATTCTAGGTTATACAACATAGCAGATAAAATACTAAAACTTATCAATACCTCGTCGAGAGCACACTAATTAATAAGATTAGAGCTGCGTAGTCGGACTACTTTAGCTTCTTAGTTACCTTAGGGAAAACAAATAAGACCCCAAAAAGCTACCTCCCCCCCCCCCCAGCTTTATTAGATTTTCTTTACTGCCAGTCACTCTTGAGTGGCTAATCCTATCTGGGGCTTCTCAGGTAAGCTTTTTTTCAGTTTGGCTGCGCTTTTCGAACTGATATCGTCAACCAAAGCGCGTTGCGAACTATTCAAGGGTCGTCTCATAACATAAGGTAACATCGAGTGCCGCCATGCATTACATAGGAAAGTCAGTGTTTCCGAAAAAATCTATACAGTGTGTTTGTTCTTCAATAAAACATTTATTTTTTCAAGGGGATGAGAGGCGAGTGTCGTTTTCGCCATACATTTATCAGGCTCAGAGGACATTAGATGATGGGATAATCGTCATGGTAAGTCGGCTAATTAACTAAAATCCGTTATTAAACATTTTAATTATTGGTTCTAGGGGTCATGTTGCAATTGCAGTATTGACGGAAATTACTATTAGAGGCCAGGCCAGTTGAAAGAGTATGCAAAAATGTAATGTTTATTTTTAGATATCAATTGATGATTTTTCACTTTTTTTAGCTCGATTTAAAAATTGCGGGCACAATAACGCGCCGCAAACCCCGCCCACAACGACGCTTGGAAGAGTGACTTGCTAATTGCAATCATGTCGTCGCTATCTCGGCAGCTTGCTCTTGGTGGGTACACAAACAGCACGGGTGACGATGTGACAGAATTATACTACGTCACTCCTCTGAGCGTCACCGTGGGCAAAACTTGCGACGCGCTTTTCGCGCTCAATTTTTAAATCGGGCTAAAAGAGGTGAACATTAACCAAAAATATCTAAAAAATATATTCCATTTCTGCAAATTATGTTCATTATAGTCGGTTACAAGTCAAGAAGGTAGGAGAAGCTCCTCCCATAATCGTGATGCGACCGTTTGAAATCCATCCGCAGTCGAAAGAATAGTTCTCTGGAAACACCCCTTGTTACGCTTCAATGAATAGATAATGGCTACAGAGTGATGCCAACTTGTCTCTGACACCCCCCCCCCCCTTTTTTTTTCTTTCAAGAAAGCGATCTTTGTATTTATCGGAGAGGAAACCGAGCCCCTGAAAGTGGCCTTTGTATCCATCGGAAGGGGATGCTAATCCTCAAGGTCGTTTTTGTTTCCATCGGTAACAAAAACGATTTCTAATCTCCCTCTCGTGGCTTCCACAACGCTCAAGGTCGAAAGAGAAAGCAAATATTCAAAGCGAAGCATAACCCTCTCCCGCGTTGGCCACGACGTCACGGAAACGGTGGGAGGCTATTGGATGCGGAGGTGGCGGAGGGAAATATGATTCCCTTTGAGGGGCTTTTGCCGCTACCTTCTTGACTTGTAACCTACTATAGTCTTATCTCTACTTGCAATTGCCGTCAATACTGCAATCGCAAAATGACATATAAAACCAATCATAAAAATATTATTAGCATGTATTGTTGGTAATCAGTCAACTTACCATAACGATTATTTCCTCATCTAATTTCCGTCGAGCCTAATCAATACATGGTGAAAACGGCTTTTGCCTGTCGCCAATAAAACAAAACAAAAATTTACTTGAATGAAAATCGAACACCCTGTATATATGAGGAAAAACTGAAAACACCTTGTCGGTGGCAAATAAAAACTGCAGATCCTCGGAATTATGCACTTTGACGTCTTTGTTGTTATACGTTTGGTTGTTTTTAGTATAGAATAAAACCTCTAAAAATACGATGGACAAGTTAAAGGACGACGAACACTGCAGAGCACTACATGCAACTGAAAATTAATAATATAAGCTCCGTTACCTTGCTTGGGTGCTAGGTGGAATATTTGAAATCGTTTGAGCGGTAAACATTCGCAAGATAAGATGCAGAATGACGAAGCCCATTGCTTAGGCTACATGCCTTTTTTATATCACGGTGTATATGATCTTTTTTTTAAATTAAAAACCGAGCTTGTTGGCGAAGTTCACATACATGCAAAAGAATAAACATATATGGGATGAAGTTTAGAACTTTATTTTTAAATGTTGTGTTCTAAACTCCCTCCTATGTGTTTATTGTTTCATGTGTATATGTTTTTCTTTGTTTTATTAAACTTCAATTGCAAGTGACACATTGTGGTGTTTGTCGTCCTTTAAGTTGTCCGTCGTCTTCTTAGCCTTTTTATCCTATACAATGAATCACCAACTAGTTCAAGTACACACCCTTCTGAGTTTGATGTTTTAAACAAACAATTGAATGTTTTTTTTTCCAAAGTCTGTTTAGAAGTAATCAATTATAGTCATCATATATACAATAGGTGTCTGTTTTTGGCTCCTCAGGTTAAATAATAAAACAAAAAAATGAGGAAAGAAACATCACAATTTGTTCGTCTCTTTAACATTCTGTCAGCGCTTGTCCGGTATACTTCTTGTCCTTTCGTTTTAGTGCTATTCGATATGTTTAACTATTCTGTCAGTGCTTCTTCGTCAGCTCGTGCCGTCAATGTTCGATACAGGGCGTGTTCTAAAACGCGGCCCTTATAAACGCAGACACGGTAAAGTATCTGGCTTGGCAACATTCAGAACTTGTGCTTTATTACGATTAATTTCAAAATTTACAGCTTTCTGTCATCGCACTAAATGTCCATATACGCGAGACAGAATATTCGCCAATAAATGATTTTTTCTTCTCGGCCGTATAATGAACGGGGGCGACGTATGCTCGCTTCCAGTCGGTAAGCTGCATTCGATAGCTCACCGATAAAGTCATAAGTAAGTCGGCAGGCTTTAAAAAATACCCTTCTCTTTTTTAAACCTTACAGCGTAAATCACGTTAAAAATATCTAGCGTAACAACAATGAAGGGTTTCTCTTTTTGACCTTAAGCTGTCTAAACACGTCCAAAGGAAGCAACGCAAATTGAACGAGGTTGTAGTTGCGTATATACTTCAAGTTAATTACTCTTCGCCTTTATGAGCTAGTTTTAGTTTACCCTACACGACGCATAGTCACGCATTAAAATAAACTCTAAGACAGACATTACTTATTTTTAAATGACATGTACCAGCATATCTTAGTGACCCTGTTCTGCAATGTTTGCTGTTCAAAAGGCACCTTTAATGAATGGAGTACCCGAGCTTCGTAGTTACCCGTAAGCTTGTTAATTTTTCGTTAATATCTTACGAACGTAAATTCACAGCGCAAGCAGCACTCTATGGTCACGATCAATCGAGTTTCTTGTTTCCGCTCTGCTGCAATTGAGCAGACGTGACCTAGCTCTGAAAATATCTCAGTGAGGGCTGATTCGACCGTATGCTACAATTAATATCCGATCCCAAGAAAACGTATGACTGAATCGATACGAATAAAAGAAACAGTTAGTTAATGCAAACTGTGAAAACCTTTTAGGGAGTGACCAAGCAATGAGTGATTCGTACATTTAAATATAGCTGTACCGAATCGAATGTATTCATGGTATTCTTAGCCTGAAATAACTCAAAGTAGCTGGAGCTCTACGTTTCTTAGGATGCCAGTGACTGTAGCTAAGGATAATTCCGGTGGGATAAGAATACAGATATGCATATCATAAGTTAAAGTTTTGTGATGTGTGTTTTGTGGCTGTGAGTCCGCTGAACCAAGTAAATTTACGAAATAGCGACATAGAACCTACAGGTACGACCGTAAAAGAGGTGTTTACGTAAATAAATTTAACACTTGTTTCATCTTGTTCATAAACGCAAAATAAACGCGAGATTAAGGTACCAGCAGTTTTGTGACTCGCTGCTCTTTCATGCTTTCTAGAAAGCGCATTTTCTAAAGAACGCACGAAAAGGCAACGTGTTTGGTTGATTCAGATGGCGCGGCTCCGGTGTGAAACCTATTTTCTTCTGAGAGAGGAAACAGTGCCCACATGCATTCTAGAAAGAGGATATAAACCTTCCTGGCGGAGTGGCATTTTATACTTTTGCCACTGCAACCAAATTCGTCCAAGATTCGTCCTTTTCTTTGTAAGTTTTTACTGGTTAAAAGGACCCTGACAATGCGAAGAGTAAAGCGAAGAGCTTTAGAAATCCTTAAACTACGTTTTACAACACGCAAGAACACACACACATCCAAACAAACACAGACACACACACTCTCAAATTCACACACACATTTACACACATACACACACGCACGCGCGCACACTCACGCGAACACTCGCGCTTTACCAACTTGCATGCGTTCAAAGACATGGCCGCAACATTGGAAGGAGGTTTAGAACCTTAAAAAAACCGGAAATGATGCGCGGTGGAGGCTTCCTAGCGCACAGAACAACCGCCGAAAATGCAACGTCGCAATCGAAAGATCAGTCGATTTGAGATGTGGAAAAAAACCTCATTCCCCAAAATGCTGGTTTCCCCTTCTCCCTCCCCCCCCCCCGCCCCCCTCCTTCCGGCGCCCTCCACTGGGAGATCTGAATTCCAGCCGGAACTCTTCGTCCACTTTTGTATGGCTCCATTTCTTGTCTTGGCGGGTTCTTCCGGCGTTCTGATAGACAAGCGGCCCCGGCGCAACGAAAAGAGACGTCAAAATCAAGAAGGACAGGGAAGAATGGAGAAAAAGGGAGATATCGGCGAAACCGGCAGCATTGTATTGTATGACCCCCATATATCGATGGAAGAAAGACGCGAAGATCGACGGTTGTCCCGAAATTCTCGTTTGACTCCGAGTATATTTCTACTTTGTTTCATGTCTCAAGTTGCTTATTTTGGCATTCCTCTGCTTCCTGCCTCATTTGCTTTGGCTGGTATGGTGCTTGCCAGAGTTTAACGTTCCGTTTTTGGCTCCGTCGTAAGTTTCAACATTAAGACCGTAGACTACAAAGACAAATAGCACATGTAAAACAAATACGAAGAAATGGACGCTCTCGCTATTTACTAAGTTTATTATATTATTGCAGATTTGCATTCTTACGGAAGCTAACGCACATCTTGCGAGCGTCGCGTGGCACAGTGGAAGGTAGCAGCGTCACAAGCGCAAGTCACTAGGCATTTTTTATGTTATGCTTTTTTAGCGACGATAACACACGTAGAGAAACATGACGAACACCATGATGGTGCCATTTTGACGTTGCCTGATTGGTCTCATCAGCTGGGAGCGTCGGCTGCGTCTGGACTTAAGCTGAAACGAAGTATAGAGTTGGCTAGCTGTCAAAAGCTTCGGGACAACGTCCAGAAAGAAAACATGAGAGGCAGGAGAGAGAACGCCGCAACGCTTGGAAAAACTTCGCCAGGTGTCAGCTTATAAGAAGAACGAGAAAAAATAGAGAAAAAAATCGATAGGAAAGAAAAACCTGGCGACGCTTTGAAAAGACACGGCGGTGCCTGCCAGAAAGGCCGACACTGAACGCCAGTATCCGATGCGGTCCCTGTCAAACCTAGTTATGCATATGACGGTCTGATCGAAATCCAGCGGCTATATTTTTTCAGTATCAGGCTTGTATCAATTTAATCTGGAAGAAACTGAAATAAAACAAAAAGTCAAATTTGGGGGTTTTACGTGCCAAACCAACGAAGGGCATCTGGCACGCCCCAGCGGAGGACTGAGGATTAATTTGGACCACCTGGGGATCTTTTGTCGTGCAACCGAAAGCTCGGTTCGGTTACACCGCGCCTAATCCGGAATAAGCCTCCGTCATATTGCGGGCGCCTCGGCCGGGTTTCGAACCCGCCACCTGGGGATCCGTAGGGCGGCCGCTTTGCCTCGGAGCCACCGAGGAGGCTTGGAAGAAACTAAAGAGTTAAATTTAGGTACCTCTAACCTGCATGTTCATTGCAATTCCCGTTCACTAGATTTACAAGAAGCTTAGGCATAAATAAACTCTCCACATTACGTCGGATAGAAAGTCACACAAAATAAAGCACCCTCAATTCTAAAGGAGCTTTATAGAGGAAAAAAAATTAAACTTTTTTTTGATGTGCCAGATGAATGCGTTACACACGTTTCGTACTGAAGTAGGAAAAAATAATGTCTTCGCAAGTTAGTCCTCTTTTGCCGTATTTTGTTTTCTTGTATTGCCAAGAAACGGCTCCTCTTAGAGCGAACGCACCGGCAGGCATTTTATTCCTTAGTATTTTATCAGCAGCGTACAAACAAAACAGCGTACAAACAAACGCAATCATATGCTAGTACATTATTCGCAACAATATTATCAAGCATGCATACAAAAATAAAAAAACTCCTCGTACAAAGTGATTCGTAAATGGAACGCAACAAATCTTCCCTCGTCAGTCGTACGGAAAAGCGCGGGACTTACAACGTCTTTTTCTTTCAGCTAACGTGATCCAGTAGGGTTCATTGAGGACTAACTATTTCTTCCCGACGAGACCTAACGGCCGCTTAGGACGTGATGTCTCAATTCTGGTCGTTTCTACCAGCTACCCCCTTTCGACTGGCTCTCTCGAATGAGTTTGTCTGTGCGTGTGTGTGCGGAGGGCGGGGGCGGCAGTGACTGTCGATGATTGTGCTGGCTCCACTCTAGGATCTAGACTTTTGGCTTTCAGTGCTTCAGACATGTTAACGTAGTAATGCCGTTGTCTATTGTTGCACCTTCTTCATGGCTCTCTAATGGCGTTCGACCATGAGAAGCTATTGTGGGCGTGGCGCCGTCTTTGTTTTCTAGATTTACTTTTCAATTGAAAAATAAATATTCTTGGCTGCTTCAAAGGCACACTGAACTCCCCAATGAACTTTTTTTTTTGTATCAAAATATGATACATAAGGCACAAAAAAAAAGAAAGGCACCCGCTTACTCCAAGAAAACAAAAAGTAGAAAAGTAATTAGCCTAATATTTGTTTCGCGAGACATATTTTAAGTTGGGATTAATTCCGAAACACGCTCTATTCCACGACGTCGATTTAAAGTTGAAGCATGTTTTAATCGCTTTTAAGACGCTGAACTGCGAAATATGTCGTGCTTAAGTGCTTGAATAGGAAACGTCTGTCACATTGTAAACTTTCCTCCCAAGAAAAAATATTTTATCGCAATAATTATTTTGCCAGACTCATTTTGAGATGGGAGCGATATCGAAACATGCTGTTATTGTGTTGAGAAGTCGACCCCAAATTAGAACCATGTGTAAAAATTGATGGAATGAGCCTCGCAATAGATATATTCCCTCAGGCCTTGTTTTCGTGGAAGGTTCGTTTTGAGACATCCGTGTTCTGTCCAAGCACAAAAATAAAGATTCTTTTTTTTTTGGTGGTGCATTGTTTATTTAGTTAATACATAAGCTCGTATTCAACTTCATCGGGCGAAGGAATGGCCGTGGATTATCTACACACGCCCTCCACTTGGTTATGTACAAGACGATGGCGTTTCTTAGAAAGGGGGACGTGACATTACCTGAAAATGTGGCCCGTCATCATGCATCAATTGCAGAAAAAGTGGTCTTCCAGGTACAAGCCTAATGCGCGCAGCAGGCACGGTAGGCCATTTGTGTTTACGCCTTCCTTGAGGTTAATCCCCACCAGTAATATGGCTGTTTGGGTGTTTTTAAATTCATTCATTCTCCTCGTGTTTTCGGCCGCTTGGTTCACTTTCACGTAGGGTAGGAAAACCCACCCGCGATTGCGTAATAGCTCAGTACGGTTCTAATGAGCGAAATAAGACGTTTAATATTTATTATTTAGGATCGCCAAGCATACGACCTTTATTCCTCACCAGAAGTTTCTTGGCTTCAAGAACGAAGGGTTGAAAGTCAGTGTTGGGTAAAGTGCATAGCAAAAGTACTTGAAGCAAAGTACAAAGTAAATGGGAGGTTATGCACTTCAAGTAAAGAAGTAAGTACACTGGGCGCAGTAGACTTGAGGTAATGTACTATTAATACTATGTAACTTCGAAGTAAAGTACAAATACTTTTTAACACAATCTTTTATGGTGGAGAAAGCATGACGTCAACCCCGTAGCTTCCTCATGCAATCCTCCCATGGAGGAGTGTCCCCTCCTAATATTTTTAACCTCGTCGCTTGCGCTAACCAAGCGAGAAGTAGCGAGAGTTCCAAATGCTACCGGAAAACTGACCCTGGTACAAACGGAGGAATGCGTCCTCTTCTCGCGTTTCTGGTGAGAGCAGAATATCCCTCCCAGTATTTCTTGAGAGTTGACAAAGCATTAATTTGTGATACAATGTTAATACGAACAAATTTGTGGAATGAACTTTAAAGTAGGTAGTCGCACTTCCCTCAGAAAGTACCAGGAAATACTTTAAGTGAAGTGGAAATACATACTCAGAAAATGTACTTCAAGGAAAATACAAGGTGTCACAAAACAATTACAGGGTTTTTACTGCAAAATAATTATGATCGCTGAGTCATTTTCCGCCCAAAGGTATACCTTTGGGCGGAAAATGAGCGCTCGGCGATGCCTAGTTTATTTTTGCGGGAAAAAAATCTGTATGTTTTTTTTTGGTAACACCCTTACAGGTTCTCTAAAGTTCTTGAATTAGTACTTTAAGTGCCATAAACTTAAAGTACCTCCCAACGTTGTTGAAAATAAAGGTCGAAATATGGCTACAAATGCAAGCTTTTATAGTAAGACCCAAGGGCGTCGCAATGCAGCTCGAAAATTCTTGATCGTCTATGAGTGTCGGACGATGTCTCAATGCGTAAAGACGCAGTACCAATTTTCCACACCTGTGAACAGAAATGGCAAAACCACACGGGGCAAATTGTAGAAAATTTCGGCTGAAGCACGGGCAATAAAAACTTTGCATAAAGAACTAATTGATCTTTAAATTATTTTTTACCGATACTTACGAGCTACGAATCGCGCTTCTGTTTTCAACCACCGATTCTCTCAAAGTGCACATCGAAGCTTCTGAAATTAATTAGCGGATCTGTTCAAAGCCGGTAATAATTGGAACATACAATGAGGAAGGGAAGAGTTATTTTAATTAATTATCTCGCCTTTATGTGCTTAGCAGGACTCTCAGACTTCCCGACTCGCTTGGGATTATCAGATTAGCGTGCGTAGGGGAACTCCTACCATCATACTGATAACAAAATATCGCTCGCATAACTTCAGCAAAAATGAAGAAACCAAAACCCCAAACACAATAAATCAATTGTGCTATTTGCCTTTTTCTGTGTAACACGAGCCATTTGAGCAAAATAAACCAATAACTCGGGGCCCAGCCAGGAGAGAACGAGAAAAAAAAAAGTCATAAGACACGAATATTGGACGCCGGTCGAGGTAGCCCCAGGCATTATGCCTGTAAAGTGCCGCTATAACCATTAAAGAGACCATCAGACGAACGAAAAGGGGACCGTTGGTCGTGTGGGTAAACGCAGTAATATTTAATCGCTCGCGGGAAGACTCTTATCGCGGTGGACCCACAATTCGCGCGCGTCGGGTTTATACACAACCGACATGATGTAGCATATAAATAACACACGTTTTTTGCACGGAATATCTCGCGCGAGAGTATTATTCGCAGCCTGTGTGTCCCCGTCGTTAAGCAAGGAATTACGGCTGAATCTAAAACGAGCGAGACTTGATTGAGCGCGTGAAATATTCCCATTATAAAAGCTTCGTTTTGCCGAGTGGGACTTTTGTATTAGAAAAATATGCAAACCACTAGAAACGTAAATCCTAACACGCGCTTGATTAAAAATTAATAGAATAAATAAAGCTTTTGCGTCGTGAATTTCGAAAGAATCTACACATTGTTGATTATGTTCCGACCTAAGTGATTAACATAAATGGTCATATTCGAAATACTGTCAGGAATACAATATGGTGGACATGTTTAGAACTGAAATGTCTTGTTTAATTGGACAAACTTGTGCCTGCCACTAACGAAGAAGGAACATTCTATATCCCGTGACGGCGGCGGAAGGGCAAGTGAGCGCATGCTGCCAGTCACGTCATTTTTATACAGGTTATCTGGTATAGAAATTATAGACAAGAACTCCCTCTAAGCCAACGCACTGTTCATATATATATATTTTAAAAGATGTTTGCGTTTGTCCACATCAGGTGGCGGCACTGAGCTTGCGCTGAAGCCAGATGTTTGGGAGGGAAGCGTCGGCGCGCACGCACCAATGCCGACAACAGCGCCACCGCGGTTGCGGGACGTCAGAGCCTTAGCTTGGCCCATACGCCTCGAGGTTTGATTAGAACTTTCCAGAAAAAGAAGCAAAAGGTACAATAGGAGACCATAGGCACACGTTAGATTCCACGACAGGCACGTATCCAGGGGGGAGGCCCATGGGGCCTGCCCCCCCCCCCCCCCGAAATCTTCCATTTTGCTGGGGCCTCCTCTCCCCCTCCCCCTCATACAGCATTTTGTCATGGGCGCCCCCCCCCCCCCCCCCCCCCGCCGAAATAAAATCCTGGCTACGTGCCTGTTCCACGACAATTATTTTCAAAACAGTCGCTCACGGCCATCCGGAATTTTTGTTACCTCAATATACTGCGCTACATTTTGTAAGGCGAAAATAACACGAGAGTCAGCGATCTGCGTCTTGTCCCGATATCAACCTTCCAGTCATCGACATATTAACATTATTGCATTGAGAAGAAAACAAAATCATGCATTAGCATTTTTCTAGTAAGAGGATAAGGGACAAATACATTTGGTACACGATGCGCAACATATACTGCACCTCTCAACTCATATATAGTGAGCAGTGTTAGAAGACGTTCTTTCTAGAATGAAGGAGTGAGTCACTCAGTTATGAATGTTAAGACAACTTAAACTACTATCAAGTAGTTTTTGAGCGTGCGTGTAGAAATTTGCATACTTCGAGGGAACGCAACTGACTACTGAAATAAACCGTTGAGTTTAGTATAGTAGTGAGTATAAAGTGTTTCGTTGAAGTTTCTATAGACTTATTCAATGAAGTAAACATGATCGTTTCATTTTTCTGCATAAATAAACATACATTTCTTTTAAGGAACATGTGCGCATTACTTGTTCAGTTGCTCTCAAATGTTGCCTCAGTCAATTTGCGCAGGTATGCTGGTGCATGACTAGTGCATTGCAGGCTTAAAGAGGTATTCCTTGCTTCGCTGTATGCAGCCTTGTGTAGTGAACGTCACAGACGAAGCGTGGATTTTAGCAGGGAAATTCGGCGTTTGAAGTTTTATTGACGACTTGAGAGCGCCTGCTTATTGCTAAAACGTACCTATGCGCAATCAACGAACTTCTGCGAGCACTTTTGACTGCTGCGTCAAACCTGGTTCTACGAGTTATCGTATGAAAATTTAGAAAATTTACATTCGTCAAAAAATTTCACGAACGTAAATGTGATCACTTTGTTCATTTTATTACGGGAAAATGTCACTGTCCATTTTTAGGCAACTATTCCGTCAAGAAGCAAAATAAGCGTTGAAAAAACTACACTTACGCGTCCGTTTTTTAGCATATACACAAACCCTTTCTTTTAGCCAGGAGGATTAAAATAATTTTAGGACGTAAAAATGTTATTTTTGGAATTTCTTAAATGTTATCCTTCAGTGGTACGAGCACTTTAAAATAGTCCTTTAAATGTGCCGTTACCAGTCGGTAATTTGAATCTGCCAGGAAATTATTAAGCGAAACAAATTATTGAACAAGACGCACGTTTCTCTTTTTTCGAAAAACCCAGATTTGCTTTTAGTTTTAAAAAAGAATACATTATAAAGGAAGGGTCTAGCGCACATCAAAGGAAGACGCCCGGTTAGATCTTATAAACCAGCGTTTTGCAACCGAAACTGAAACGAAAAAGCGTAAGGCCTAGCAATATTTGCAGAGCAGATTCGTTAAAGACAATAGATTAAATCTTTCGGAATGTCAAACGCATACATTCTACAGAAACGCCAAGAACGAAAAAAGAAGGAAACTCCAAACACAAAGAAAATCGTAATCAACGAACTACTGTAAAAAAAAAAGAAGGAGATTTGGGGGGGGGGGGGGGAGAGAGAGAGAGAGAGAGAGAAAGAAAAATATCATTTTCGAAACCCTCCCAACCTCTTTTCAGCAGAGTCTTGACAACGCCGAGAATGTTATGTAAGCCTAGTTTCAGTTTCGAATAATAGAATTGGAAATCCTGCGAGGAGAACACAATACGCTCAATACAAATTTCACGCGACTGAAATACCCGTTAGTGGCTGGTAAAGTCCTAACGCGCAAAAACGGAGGGAGATATATATATATATATATATATATATATATATATATTTATTTTTTTTTTTTTTTTTGCTGTACCAAGATTCTCGCAGATGGCGTTTCGTTTCAGATTCGGTTCTAGGATCTCTTTGTCAGACATAACCGGGATTTAGAATTCCAGTGTACTTTCAATGTAATTTGAACATAAAGCTTTGAAATTTGAAACGCAATCGAAGCCCGACCCTTTGTACATTCCAGTGCAGCTAAAGTAAAGAATCGATATTCGAGTCTCGACGAGAATTAGCTAATGGCATTCCTTAATTTGACTTTCAGTACATTTACTGTTTTTGTTATTGTTTATGGTTGCTCCTTTTCACTGTAGTATCAATTTAGAGTCGCCGCGACAGTCTTGAACTAGAATAGCTAGTAATAAATTTAAAGGCTATGAGTTAGACTGTTTTTGTTAACGGAAAATAACTCGGCATACATTTCGCATTTATGCGCGTATGTACATATATACCGTTTACGAAGCTTAGTCATCTAAACAATGTTGGATAAATTGCAACTCCTCTATATTTTTTTTCATTGTCACTGATTTTGAGACATATAGTCTATGCCAATGTGCAATGTATAGTATGGTCTTCTATATTCACCGTCATTGTGCCACCAGATAATACAAACATTATAATATTGCCACGCGCGTCGGCGAGCGAGTGCGTGCGTAGTGTTTGAATAAAACATTTAAAAAAAGCATGCGGGGTTGGGTGTGTTTTTGCGCTTGGCTTTCGTGCGGACGCCCAGGGTTTGATTCCTGGGGGTTTTGCGTCTTTTATTTATTCTTTCGGTTTAATGTTCTGATAAATTCGAGAATTCTGTTGCATCGTGTGAGGTCCGAATGTTCTAGTCGCCGAACCTTCTACGCCGATTGTTCGAGACGCCAATGCGTTTACAGAAGGGGCTCCGCGTGGGGAGACGCAGTCAGTTTCCACCCAGCGCTCGATCCTGCTGTTTCGTCGACATCGACGCCTGCGACGCTAACCTTCATCTCTTTTGTTTTAGGCACAAGTTCGCCCCATTAAACGTTCAGTTCCTACAGTTATTCCTCGCCTAATCATTTGTCATTCTTGACAATATTAGCAAAACATTCACTATACGCATCTTTAAGAATGCGTTACTCTTTTTGCAACTTAACGGCAACAAGTTTTGTTATATGAATATTACAAGTTTGACAAGAAACAAAAACAACCTATATTTTTGTGTTTTTTTGTTTTGTTTTCTTGAGAGCGTGTTTTAACATTGGGCGTTTTTACAGATAGATTTCTTAGCCCCTTTTCGCTCGCATTCTTTGTTGGATTAAAATCCCGAAATACAGATTTGTGACATAGGCGATGTGTTCAAATGTGCATGTTGCGAGTCGTATGTGTATTTAAGTATCCTCTATCACATATCGTAGTTATTTACAAACAGGCCCAATCATGCCCGGAGGAATCATTTACTGGCGACCGTCCACAAATCGAGCAATTCACGGTGCAAACTAAATCTTCTCGGAGCATAGAAGGACAGGACCAGCTTGAATTGGGGGACAAAAAATAGTAAAAATCGAAGATAGAAGAAAAAGACAGAGATATTGGACTACAGACTATGGCTTTAACGTTTCTTCTTCTTGAAACTTGACTATCTGCTCCTTCTTTTCTTCTCATCCTGAAAGCCTCATACAATCCAAGTATGAAATAAAATTAAAGTTCAAACTGGCCCTATCCTAGTATGCACCAACTAGCTCAACTCAAGCACGTAACTAAATCTTCTCGCCTTCAACGTCCCCGCAGGGGGCACCTGTGAAAGCAGCTAGGTGTTTGGTGAGTGGCGTCACCACGGACCCCGAGCCATGTGGGTTCACCCGCCCACATCTGGCTGTGCGTGGCTTTCCCGTGCCCGGGGAAAACGGCATCCTGGTGTTGAGCCGAGCCCGGGGTACGTTTGGACCCTTCGGGGCCCCCGGGTGAGGCAATACACCACTTCGGCCTCCGCTTTTCGTAGACGTGTGTCCTGGCTTGGCCCGACCAGGATGATTCACACAGTCGCCATACCTTCTACTATCTTCTGTTATCTTTCTCTTTTCTCTACTCTTCATTTATTCATTTTCACCTTTGGCGGCAAGGGCTAACCTTGTGTGGCGACAGAACTCTCTCTCCATCCACACTTGGTCATAGCTTCCTGGCAGCGCTGGTGGAGTAACATTCTCAGATCAAAACAGACCTGTTACGAGATGTTATATATCCCCTTGGTGGACTCCGCGGTGGGCGGTGCGCTACAGATGCCGAAGTTTCTGCCCTTTATATGGGTTCTAAACAAAAAAACCTCCTCCGATCGGACCTTGAAAAGGGTCCGGACCGAAGTATTCACCAAAGAGACATTAGCTGCAACCCAGAATAGCCTCAGCCACTTTCTGGTAATGCACCCCAAACAAAATGGAACACCACTTGCCAAGCTTTCACCCTTTCTTATTTCAAAGACTTTAGGAAACATAATTGATAAAATCTTTAAAGCAAAGAAACTAGCATCTGGCGATTTGCTCGTTGAGGTGAAAAACGAAGTGCAAAATGTTGTTCTTTTAGACTTGAACAATATCTCGGACTACAAAGTATCTGTCACCCTACATCGCACCTTGAACAGCTCTAAGGGCGTCATCTCAGAGGATGACCTGCTGGAGTCTAGTGAAGAGGAGATCTTGGTAGAGCCTTTCCGGGCAGGGGGTGGTCGCTGTGCGACGCATCTCCATACGCAGAGACAGACATGATACCATAGAAGCACTTAGTTATCACTTTTGCTTCCACCGTGCTGCCCTAGAGCATCAAGGCAGGCTATCTTCTCTGCAAGGTGCGCACCTACATACCAAAGCCGAGACGATGCTTTAAATGCGAACGATTTGGTCACAGCTCTGTCACCTGTTGTGAATAAACGACATGTGCACAGTGCGGAGCTACAGACCGTCCAGTTGACACGTGCGAGGGTACACTATCTCAAATGTGTCAACTGCTCTGGTGGCCATCACAGCTACTCTCGAGCCTGCCCAAAGTTTCAGGAGGAAAACAAAATCCTAACGCTAAAGATCAAAGAAAAGCTTCACAGACCCTGAGGCAAGGAAACGATTCTCCTTCCTCCAAGGAGGCACCTTTGCGGAGGCCGCTGCCAGGGGGCAACGCCGCCACTAAATGCAGCGGTGGGCACTCAGTACTGTCCTTTGCGACTTGGAGTGCTCTACCGGCCCGCCAATCACCAGTGAGGCCTCTATGGGTTCTCCAACCCCAGCGGCCCCGCCCTAAGTCCCACGTGACAAGACGATTCCCCATCGTCCTGGCCCTAAGCCTCGAGTGGTGCTTGATGCCACTCCCTCTCAGAGCAGCGAGGGGTCCCCTCCCTTAACTTCGCAGCGGGAGAAGGAGGTCATAGAGGCATCTGCCGATCCAACAGAGCCACCTCCACCCGCCAAGGGAGTATGTACAAAACCTACCCCCGAAAAGGGGGACCAAAAGAAAATCCTCTTCGTGTCACTGCCCCAACAAGTATAACATAAGCTTGTGTCCACTTACAGCTATGAACCCTACATTGTTAACCGTAAATCAATTAAGCTGTGATGAGTCACTTTAGTTTAATGCAGTGGAACTGTCGGGGTCTCCTTCACAATATAGATGATGTTTGCTCTTTACTTAATCAGCTACGTCCAATAGCTCTAGCATTGCAGGAGAGCTATTTGACCTCCACACATACGCAAGTTCTATGAAACTATCACCTCTTCCACAAAGACCGCCTATCTTCTTATTGATCTGGTGGTGTTGCCATTGATGTGCAGAGTGGAGAGCATGTGCCCAGGCTCCCCTTGACACGCCCCGCGAGGCTGTGGCAGCAGGAGTTCTTACGGACCGTCTCATTAGTGGTGTTCACTGTACCTTCCACCACACACCTCCATACACATTCATGACCTTCAGAAGCTTTTAACTCAACTTCTACAACCTGTTTTAATTTTTTGTGATTTTAATGCTCATCCCACCATGTCGGGCAGTGCACGAATTGATTCCCGAGGAGGAGTCATTGAACGGTTTTTATTGTCTTCCAATTTGACTTTTAAATAACAAAGCACCGACCTTTTTTAGTGCTGCGCACAACTCTTTCACCTGCACTGATTTATCCATTTCATTGCCATAATTGCTTTCTTGCTTTTCTTGGAATATTTTAGAGAATCCATTTGGCAGCGGCCACTTTCCAGTTGGTTTAGAGAGTGTGATCGATCTCCCCACACTTCAAAAGCGTATGCCTAGATGGAAATTTGACAAGGCGGACTGGAAACGTTTCAGCCTAGCCGCTACACTTGATGCTTCACTATTGGCCACTCTGTCCCCTGATGAGGTGACAACATACGTTACTCAACAGATAATCAGTGCTGCTGAGCACTCTATCCCACGTACCCAGTAATTTACCAAAACAGTGTAAGCCATGGTTGGACAAAGATTGTTCAACCACACTTAAAAGACAAAACAGAGCCGAGGATGTTTTCCGTAGGTACCTCACCATGGAGAACAAGACTGAATTTAAGAGACTAAAAGCGCAAGCCCGCTGTACAAGAAATCAGGCAAAAAAGACATCTTGGATGAAATATCTCTCCTCTATAAGAAGTTGTGTTACGGCTACAGATGTTTGGGATCGTGTACGCAAAATCAAAGGTGGCTACCGGGCTTTTACCATCCCTGTATTTCAGTGGTTCTCAAACATCGATGTTTCGCGGACCCCTTGTGAATCGACGGATATGATGGAGGACCCCGTTCGTGGTGAGGGGAGGGAAAGGTATAGGTTAAATATAATAATGATTTAATAAATAGATATAACTAAGGGCTAGTGTGAAGTAGACCTCTGTTATTGACATATACACGAGAAAACCCGCCCGAAAACTGAAACATTTCTTCTCGACCTCAAAAAGAGAATTTTTATTGCCGGGTTAACTAACTTCGCGGACCCCTAGAATGCCTTCGCGGACCCCAGAAGGTCCGCAGACCCCCATTTGAGAACCACTGCTGTATTTAATCTGCCTCTGGGGTCTGTCAAAGATGTTGCTAATGTTCTTGCTCATAATTTTCATAGTTTGTCTAGCTCTGATAATTATAGTGCTGAATTTAAACAGTATAAATATCGCGCAGAGGGTTGCTCTATTTTTATGGGTTTCTACCTCACAGCCATATAATGGGCCCTTTACAATGTGCGAGCAAGAACAAGCCCTCGATGTAAAAAAATGTCTGCACCGGGGCCAGATACACTGCACTATGCTATGCTTCGAAAGTTGTCACGTGACTCGCTCAGAACACTCCTCCTTTTTTCAACTTTCAGTGGGACAAGGTATGCTTCCCCCAGGCATGGAAGCGGGCTCACATTATACCGCTTCTGAAACATGGCAAAGACGCTACGCTCCCTTCCTCTTATCGACCCATTGCATTCACAAGCTGCCCGAGGAAAACATATGAGAGACTGATTAACAGACGGTTAATGTACCTTTTAGAAAAAGATAATTTCTTTGCAAATAACCAGTGTGGCTTTCGTCGCGGACGATTTGCAGTGGATCACTCAGTACGCCTGGAAACAATATTTCGCGAAACCTTCGCGCATAAACAACGCTGCGTCTCTGCTTTCTTCGACCTAGAAAAAGCATACGATACCACATAAAGGTTTGGAATACTTTTAAAGACCTTTACAGCTATTGTATTTGGGGCCGAATGCTGAAGTGTATAGGAGATATTTTAACGGATAGGACCTTCCAGGTTCAACTCGACTCTACTTTGTCAGATGCATTTGTTCAAGGAAACGGACTTCCTCAGTGAGGCATCCCAAGTGTCACCTTGTTTGCGATCAAGACAAATTCCGTTGCCAGACTTTTCCCGTCTTCCATCTCATACTCACTTTACATAGACGATCTTCAAATCTCGTGTTCCCCTTACAACAGTTTCACCTGTGAACGCCAGCTTCAGTTAGCTCTAAAGAAACTTTGTAGTTGTGCAGACGAAAATGATTTTAGGTTTCCTCTAGGGAAAAAAAAAACGGTTTGTGTGCCGTTTTCTTTTCGCCACGGGCTACCTTTGAATCCAGACCTCTAATCGAAAGTCATGCGGTTGCCTGTTAAAAATGAGCACAGATTTCTGGGTGGGATCTTTGACAGGAACGCTTGCTTTTTATTTCCCACTTAAACTGTCTAAAGGAAAGATGCCTTAAAAGTATGAACCTCTTAAAATTCTTGGCTAAGAAGACTTGCGGATCAGATAGAAGATGTCTACTGCGCCTATACGATTCCCATGTGCGATCCCGTCTTGACTATGGTGCTATAGTGTATGGATCAGCACGACAAGCGGCTCTGAAAATGTTAGATGCAGTGCACCATCTTGCTTTACGATTCGCCACGGGTGCTTTCCGTACATCCCATATTCTGAGTTTATACGCCGAGTCCAACGAGTTGTCGTTGGTTAAAAGACGCCAATATCTACGTATGACATATGCCTACAACATCTTAGCTAACCCTCGCCATCCAACATATGATTCCATGAAACGTTCAAGGTCCCCTTGCCTTTCCGAAAACAACCCCAGCATTTTTCGGCCCTTAAGCCTCCGCCTTGCAAACTATCATACCTCTGTTCAGATTTCTCCTGATGGAATGTCCCTACATTCACGAGTTGAGTGTATTGCTTCCTGGGAGAAACTGCCGGTTTGTTGCGATTGGTCTCTTACAAAATACAATAAGCACAATGTTACTTCAGTGGCCATACTGCAAGATGTTTAAGAGTTGCAGACAAAGTATGTTGATGATTGTCAGTTTTATACCAATGATGCTAAGGCTAAGTCCTTCACTGAATGTGCCGTGCATTCTGATAACTTTTCAAGAACTAAGCGCCTTAATTCGATTGTACTGTATGCAACAACTGTATGCAGTGTTGTTAGCAGTTGACCATATGAGACTGAAGAGAACAGTAAGGTCGATTATATATGTGGACTCGCAAAGCGTGATCACTGCACTTAGTTCCCTCAGAGACATCAAAAATATGCTTCTACAGCTTCGCCGTGTCAAGATTAATCGTGCATTGCAAAACGGACATCATATTATACTTAGCTGGGTTCGAAGTCATGTAGGTATATTCGGTAATAAAAAAAACACTGATAGGCTCGCTTCTTCATCCAGGAACCTTCGGTAGTTAGCATCCTCCTTACGTTACCAGGATATCAAACCGGACGTGAGGGCATCAATTTTTCAGCGATGGCAGACAGAATGGGACGAAGAATCTAACAATAAGCTTCACTTCACCAAGCCCATTCTTGGAATGTGAGAGAGTCCCTCTTTAAAGAATCGATTTCATGAGGTCTTATTATGTCGCCTTCGCATTGGCCATTCCTATATAACCCACAAATATCTCCTCTGTGGAGAAGATCCACCCCGATGTATACACTGTGGGTATGTTGTTTCCATCCTATACATTCTGTGTGTTCCGCTTTTTATAAAAAACGGCGGCATCATTTTCTTTAATTGTTTATATATCATATACATTTTCACCTTGTTCTTTTACTAGGAGATGGCCCTCTTATCCCATTTGAACGTGTGCTCGGTTTTATTTCTAGCACTGGCTTTTTACTCCAGCTTTAATACCCACGATAATGACAAGCAACACCCCATTCTAACTAGAATGTAAATAAACAACCCAGTTTGGGGCACTTTGGCCTCAGTAGCATTTTGCGCCATAAAGCATGCAATCATCATCATCATCATCGCCTTCAACGTTTAGACGGGAATAAAGCATAATATAAAAGGTCCCGAAAACGATTTCCGTTATAAATAGGTGCCCAGCGGTTGCAGCGTAATCGAGCGCTAACGCAGCTATACGCCCGACAATCGATAACAAACATAAAAAGGTTCGCGTAAATACCGCAACGGATAAAGTCAGGTGTCAGGGGCACTCGTGTACGCGATAGTCTGCTACCTGCCGAATTCGCGCAGCGCATATTTTTGTCCCATGATTGCGAAATGGCGCGAAAACTCTCAACTTTTTCTTTCTCCGGCTTGATGGTACGTGGGAGTTCGGAAGCAGCGCCAGGTATAGCAAACGCTTTGTCAGCTGCCATACTCGCTCTCGGATCTCTCAAGACCAGGTACCACCCCCTCCCTTCCACACACACACACACGCGGGAACACACAAAAAAAGCATATTTATATATATATACTTTTTTTTCTGATATATGCGCGTGCCACGCCGTGGCGGGAAAGAGGTCTTGGGTGGCAGGAATAGCGGAGAGAGCATCGCGCCTAAGCGAACCTTAACTAAGGCCATCAAATCCAGTCCTCTAAAATCGGTAACGACGCGCACGCCGATTACGCCAAAAGAACACATGAAAAAGTACCAAAAGAGAAAGAAAGACAGCGAGAGAGAAAGAGTGAAAGAGGCGAGGCACATAACGACAGTTTTCCCTATAGTCACTGCCAATTTAAGAAACGCATGGCGTGACGACTCCAGGGCATCTCATTATCGCTCCGAAGTCAATGAGATTTTGGCATTAGCCAGTAAGGATGTCGGAGGACGTATTACGAAACAAGAAGCTCAAATCTAATATCCCCGCGTTTTGTTTTGTTTCTTAAGGTGCGATTAGGTGGGCAGAAAGAGAGAGATGGAGGGACCGAGAGTGCGCGGAGACGTCAGAACGCTCAGCTTTGATTTGAATGATCAGTGGGCAGACCTAACGCGAGAGCTGCCTTTGTCTCCACTGCCATAGCGTCCTCTATACCGACAAAGCCTGGCAGATCGCCACAAGAAGCGGCCGCCGAAATTGAAAAGGTAGAGCGGCAGACAACGGATGAGAGGAGGAGCCACGTGACGCGCGCCCGCCGCGGCGAGACGCCGAAACACACTACTCCCAAGAGATGGAATGTTCGCTTGGGCTCCTCGCATTCCTCGTGATACTGCTTCTTTTCTACAACAATACTTAAAAAACAGGCTAGCTGGTTCTGATTCATAGTGTCCCTGTGTCTCTGTTCCTGAGTCTCGGGTTTTATTACCATGCTTCTTTTCTCGTCGGGTTGGAAAATCATGTTTCGGGTCCTCGACGCTGAAAAAACTGTGGGCTGACCTCCAGGTTCCCCGAGAAATGCTCTGTATACTACCAGATCTTCGCCCTCCAAATCTGCGACCGGGCACTTTATGGCTCTGTCGTCGAACTGCCAGGTTTCGTGAGTATAGAGGAGGCTATGACACTGCACTCGTCGAACGCGTTCAAATGCGAAGGCCTAACGCCGCACGCCGGCGTTACGCGTTCTAAAGACCCCTTCACGCAGTCGCGTTCGAGTGCGACTGCAACCTCTTGCGCCTCGTTAAGATTGCTTGCGTGGAGCGGTTGCCATGGGGATCCTCGCGACGAGCCAATGGGGAGGCGCTGTGCAGCAAGTCGCGACGCAGTCGACGCGACTGTGTGAACGAGCCTTAAAGCGTTCGACGAGTGCAGTGGAGACAAAGGCTGCCTATCTTTGCGGAGAGGAAAGCCGGCCACATCTTACGCAGGGGGTTGCGGTGACGTTTAAAACGCCGTCGAGCTGCGATTGCCTATGATTGCAAGGATAGTGGGTAGAGCTCAATGCTAGATGCCTCGAGGTGTACCCACTATTTTTTTTTTCAATCAGCCAATAAGAGTTTGGCGTTCTGACATCGTCCCACTCCCCGTGCAAGAAGCAGACAAACTTGCGCTCCGCTTTAGGTTTACCCACTAATCATTCCAACCAGAAATGGGCGTTTTGACATCCTCGCGCAATCTCGTTTCCTCCTCTCCATCAGTTTCTCAGCGCATAGATTTTGTTTTAAATAGTGCACAAAGAGACGAGACAAAAGTGTAAGAAGCACACGGGAGAGACGCTGTCCGGTCCTGTGATGTGCTTCTTCCACTTTTGTGCCGTCCCTTTGCGCTGTTTTTAATCACGTCGTTCAACAACCAACTAGCCCAGCAATCCACCTTTTAGAAATAGATTTAGTTGTCGTTCTAAGTTCCCCTTTCTCGGATCCAGTCACTGTACAACAGTATCGCAACTCCGAATTTCGACGTCTGTGCATCGCACTCCGAGTTCCGACGCCTCTTGAGCGATTCGCTTGCTACTAACCAATGCCGTTTTTCTTGTGTGTTTTGTATCAGTTTGTATATGTGTGTATGGAGAATCATCATAACTTGCTTGGATTGAAAAGAAAACAGGCTCTTACAGTTAATATATTCAAACAGGACTGCACTTGGTAGTTCAGCTGAAGACAAGGTCGAAGTTAATCATCGGGTAAATTTTGTTTCGTTATTTATGTGTTCGTATGGAGGTCTTCCGATCAAAAGACCATTGAGGTTGTTTTGGGTCATAATAAATAAATATCATTATTGTTAAGTTGGACTTCTTATGGTTAACCGCGAAAACATGACACAAATCACCGGTCCCGGAATGAAGTAAATTATACAACAGTTCAAAAATAATAATCGAAGCAATGAAGTAAAGAAAAGCAAAACGCAACGGATATGAGCAGCCTTTCAAAATGTAATGAGACAAAAAAGGGGAAAAAAAACCTAGTCTACCCTTTACGCCTTCAGAGAATAAGAAAATATATAACGTAAAGTTTGCGTCGGTAGATGATTCAGCGCGCCAAACATACCGTAATATTCCATTCCTCACGGAGAAGTCGTTCACCATTACGAGACCGCGAAGAAAACTAGTCGTGTCGTTATGCGGACCTTGCAGAGTGGGAGACGAATTCCTATTTTTTTAACGGAGGTTCCGCTTCTGCTCTTACGCTTATTTTCAGAGTGCTTCATTTCGTCCGCTCGACACCAGGTGGCTCCAACTCCAAGAGCTGATCGATACCAGCTCCGTAAGCGCTGCGTGACGCTGCTGCGTTCAGGCCCTTGCGGTTTTTTTTTAATAAAACAAAACAAAACAAAAACAAACACTTCACACGAAAAAAAAAAAAGGCACGGCATAATTTGAAAAAAGAAATAAGCAGCACATGGTCGTCCTCGACGCGAGGACGCACAGATTATATTTCTATTATTTTTGTTGCACTTTTCTTTTTAAACATAGTGTAGGCTCGCACCATTTGAGATAGCGTTCTACCTGTAATGTGCCGTAGAGCATAGCGGGATTTTTGCGAGCTGCAAGTTCGGAATCTCAATTAATGAAACAGGTTACACGAAAATGCTGTATGTATTGCTTTTCTTTTTAACCGGCTGAACACCTAGGTGCCAGCCCGAAGTTTGTTGGAAATACAAACAACAGCATTCGTCTCATATTTTGAGAACTACTGTAGACTTTCTAGAACTCTTTGGGAAGAGAGGAAATGAACGGCGTCTAATATTTTCAGGTTTCTTAGACAAAAACTGCACTTTTCATTTTTTTTCTTGTTTTCTCAATTTGCAATGTCTCGTACAATCGATTGTATTTTGCATGTGATTAAGAAAAATCTAAGTATTTTTCCGAGAATAACTTTCAACCTAAAAAAACCGAAAACGTTTGAAGTAAATGAGCAGGCCACTCTAAGTGCTCTACAAACTTTTTAGTATGATAACATGTGCTAAAGTTATATTTGGTCTGCCACGTTACGTCGCCAGCACGTCATTTCCAGAATATTTCAGTATAAAAAATCAATCATACCCAATGTCTCCTCAAAATGAATTCGGTGAGAACAACGAACAGTATCCTTTATGTGGTTCATCAGCTAACCTACCATAGCGCATTCTTTACAGCTTTTATATTCAGCGGTTGCTTAAAATTGACAGGGTATTAGTAGTTATATTCATGTAGGCATTTTTCACGTCTCAATTGTTTCAAAATGGTTCCAATAAACTTGTTCTTCGATTTCATTCACGGCATTGTGATATTGATATTATCGGGATTGCCGACTTTAACATTCTGAAGCTCCCGATCATTCAAAATTCTCTTCGATTACAGAATCGCAGTAACATCATTATCGTATTTACGTACACGCATATTTTTGTTTCAAATTTTCAAAACGCGAAGCACAATTCTAAATAGACATAAAGTCTCCCGGAATAAGTTAAATGCCACCGAGTCTAATATTATTACCCTTTTAATTTCAAACATATTTTAAGTATAATATATATTTTTAAATATAATTATATTCTATTTAAATTAAAGTATATTTTTTAAATATAATTATATTTTTAAATATAATTATATTCTATTTAAATTAAATTATATTTTTTAAATATAATTTGACACGTTTTCTTTAGATTTAATTTGTGCTTCAGTACCTATTCTGAGAGACAAGAAAAGATCTGACATGAATCTTATGTAACACACACACACACACACACACACACACACACACACACACACACACACACACACGCACACACACGCACACACACGCACGCACGCACGCACGCACGCACGCACGCACGCACGCACGCAGCACGCACGCACACACACACACACACACACACACACACACACAAGCACACAACACACAAGCACACAAGCACACAAGCACACAAGCACACAAGCACACAAGCACAGCACACACGCACACACGAACGCACGCGCACACACACACAATTTGTATTCCCGATGATACCTCGTACGGATGTACGAAACGCAAAGCATATTTTAAACCAACAGATAGACCGTCAAAGCACCTTCAAAGCAGCCGAGAAACCTATATCTACGTTCCCAGCAATGTTATTGCCTTGCAGTCCTGCCTAAGGGAGACTTCAAATAAATCTAAGCAAAACCAAAGCATCCAACAATACATCTTGAGAATCGAGCGGATTTTCAGTCCCAACTTCGGGATCGCGTTCCTGTCACCCGCGTATTGGCAAATATGAGCAAGAAACGAAAGGGCCTCTTTGTTTTCAAGATACAAACGTTCCAATCGGAGGCACACCTAAAAAAAAGGAAGACAAACAGTGAATCTTCGATACGTTTGTTGCTTGACAGAGACAGAATCCGATTGAAGCTAACCCCGGATATTCAACGAACCCCCAAACTTGACTTGTTAAGTCGACAGGTGCTGTCCTCTGAAAGGACTGTGAGGCTTGAACCTTCGACGTAAGTATGCGTGTGTAAATCTTTTTCGCACTGATTGTTCCTAGCCTAGCGCGCTCCTACGTATTTTCGAAACGGCACCTTATTTTTATTTTGTTTTCTCGTAAATCCGACACCGGGCGTAGTGCGAAGTTCCCTCGTTATTTTCAACGAAAAGAATCAACGCAGTATGCGACTAGTGAAATACAAACGTAACTTTGGAAGGTGGGCAGTAGATCCATCCCAGAATTTCGAAGTTTCTCAAAACAAACAAACGAAGCGCGCGTTTGATTGGAATAAGATATGGCTCGGAGTGAAGTTTAGAAGGCGCAAATATAGCTGTCACGAGCTACGGGGCTTGAGACGCGAGCGGTGCTTGCTGCTTGAAGTTGGAAGGGGAAAACAAATGGCGTGTTTGAACGAAAGGAAGGTAGTGTCATCATTATGATAACGGGATTAAAGTTCAATCCTCTTCAGAAAGATTCCCTACCAAGCTATTATTTTGGGGGATTGTACTTCAGAATGTGATAAAACCGAAAGCAAGAGCTGAGCAGAACTGCCATACACACGAAAATATAGCTTGAATTTGACTTGTTATTATGACTACTTCTTTAAAAACCAAATTAAGCTCAATAGTATTTTTTTAAGACGATGTAGTTTTTAAGTTTACAGTAAAACCCTCTCACAGTCATTTCAGATTCACACGCCCAGTTCCTGACAGATGTCTGACAACGTCAAGACCGGGGGGACTGTGGTATTTTAGATGACAATGAACCGATGACGTTTGAGGACGCAGCGAGAAATTTTTGTTTCACCCGAGATAGGCTTGTTCTTTCGGCCACCAAACCCCTGGCCAGGACGTTGTCAATTAACGCAGTAATTATTAAAAAAAAGAGATTGAGGTACACCTAAGTATCCTTATGAGTTGTGAATGCGAAAGCATGCAAGCCGCTCGTCCGCTTCCTTTGTCGTCTGCTGCGTACTTTTCGTCGCCGGTCGCCGCGTGTGCTCCCTGGTGACCTTGGACGCTCCGCGCTGATGGACACGCAGCGCCATGGGGTGAGCGGTTGTGGAAACTGACGAGCGTAGCGGTCAATGGGAGCCCCGTCGACGCGCGCCAGCCAATGGAACCGAAGGAAACTATCTGCCGTTTTCGCGCTTAAGACTGATGACGTCAGCTCGCTCCATGAGACAGTTAATGCTTTCGCATTAAAAACAATCTTCCGCTAGCCACTATAGTTTCATGAATAAAGTTCGCGAGGAGCAGGCAGAGCATGGAAGATTTTCCTGATTCAGGCAATAAAATGTGAGGTTGAGGATTTCATTTATTTTGCCCGCTTTGAATAGGAGACAAGAGGAGTGAAAAATAAAGGCAAGTTTTGAGGTGAAGTGTCCATCCGTTGAGCTACAATGGCCAGGACGGCCCTTGCAGACAACTCCCAATAACGACGACACAAGCATTCTGCGACCAAAAACAAATATGAACATAACTCCTCTTTCGAATGGCGTGGACCACACCGTTACCACTGGTATCTTCGCTAAACACATATTTCAATATGAGAAATCGTTCGTGTCCTCCAAACTAGCTCCAAGCACAACTATCAATAATAAACCTCGCACGTGAGAACTGATGAGCCTGGTGGGTTAGGCTCTCTAATTCGTAGCTAATTTAGTTCACGCCACACATAGACGAAGCAGTTACTTATGAAGTTTCAGTGGTCTACAACACATTTCAAACAACATTAGTGTTTCTACGATTTTTGTTTTGTAAGTGCAGTTTTTCGACATGTTTCGCGTGTAGGGCATCAAGTATAAAAGTTGTTAAAGACCAGTTCCAGGGTGCTTTTAATAAAGCTAAAAAAGCTTCAGAAGGACGTGCTTGTACTCGAAGCCTCGTGTAACAATAAATACACTTCAGTGTTTTCCAAACGACAGTAGGGGCCCCTCCTTTTTTTGCCGCTTATACGAAATTCAGGTCACGAACGCCGCTTGTCAAGACCTGAAATAGTCACGTTTCATTTTTAGTTTTTCATAGGTTGAAAGCAACCGACATAGCTTGAATTGCTTATGGGATCTTCAATAAGGATACAAATAACGCCATTATTCGATAGAAGCCGACTGCCCTCCAATGCCTGAAGGTGAGTTAACCGAGCACGTGATATAAATTCTAATTTTATACGCTTTGTAGTATGAGAAAATGAAAGATGTAAATATTGTTCGGTTAAGCCAAGCAAAAAGAAGAAAACAGAAACTAAACAAACAATTTCAGCTCGCCCATTTCAACGATATATTTCAAGGCTGTTGTGGGATACGGTTGGTGAGACGCTTACAGATCCACTATTTACGGAGAAAAAAAGAATTTCTGAGGTTACTTTTTTTTTTTCTGACTCGTCGGTCCCATTTTTAGTTTCTTCTCTTTCCTCCCTCACTTTCATTGAAAAGGTATTGTACCAAGCCGAGTTTGGCGGTTTGTGTTTGATTGAATCCCCATAAAGTTGGTATCCGGAAAACAAATTCGATCGAACTCGTCAAAAATAAGTCGCAGCATAGAGTTTGTCTCCAGCGTGCCCCTAAAAGGTCCATCGCTATTCGAATTCCAACGTTAACCTGAAAACTTGGGCCAACAATAAAACCGTGTACGAAATTGTTTATATAGAAAGTCTGCACAAAGCTAATTTTGTTTTTGTTATATGTTAACCCGCGAGGCGCTTTTAGTCTGTGATACCGGAAATAGTTCTTCATTCCCATGTACCGATAGCAATTAAAACTACTAAGGAAACAATATACATGGTGAAGACGTAAGGACCAAAACATTTGGCACGTCTTGAAAACATTTTAATTCCGAACGGACAAACGTTTACCTGAAACTGGGCACGCGAACATCGTTTCGCAATACGTTTTATGCCTATTTGTTTCTAGTTAAACTCTGAGCTGGTTAAATAAAATAGATAAAACACGGCGGCCGTGCATTTCTTTTTTTTATGCCTGCTCTTCTGTCTGCATACTAGTTTGCAAGCTCACTCCCTTGGTGGCGTGGTGAACGCGAAAACGCTGTAATGAAAATTGTGGAAGCACCTTAACTCACTAAGTAACAAAACAAAGATGAAGCAGCTTTATGTCTTCACACCACAAGGTAACCAATTGAAAGGGGAGGAAGCGTGCAACATATAGCAACGGGGACGGCAGAAAACTTTAACGAGCATATTTTTATAGGTGCTATTGGAGTAGAGGAAGACAGTCTCATTAGTGAACTGGAAGCTATCGAACAAGGAGAATGGGAAAATGGCGGAGCAGAGTTTGTTTATTATTTCTGTTAGCAGTCAATGTCACCAACACGCTCTTCAGTTAATGTGAAGTCTAGGTAGCCTTTTTTAAATGAAAGGGCGTATATGACAGTGTAGTTCCAGAGAACATGTGGGACATATTGAGCAGCTTAAGAGTAGAGAAGGAATTACTGGAGTTCGTTTAAATGTTTCCAGAGACAATAGGGTAATAGTAACATGGGAAGAGAATGTGACGGCAACAATTCAGATAAAGGAAGGTTTAAGAACAGGACGTCCTTGATCACCGTTACTGTTCATGTTGTACTTACGAAAACTAGGAAGAAAAAACTGCATCTCCACGAGAAGGGATTGCTGGAGTTCGTTAAAGTGTTTCAGAGATAACAGGGTAATAGTAACATGGGAAGAAAATGCGACGGAACGTGGTTATATACGCATTTGAGCATTTGACCGCAGCGCCCTCTCGTCTATAAACGTTGAGCGAATGCATGCAAAGTTTAACGCGATTATATACGCATTTCACCGCAGCGCCCTCTCCTGTACAGACTTTGAGCGGCTACATGCAACGTTTCATCCATGACATCCCCAGCTCTTGAGTTACTACCACATCTCAGAGCCGCTATTCGTCCCGCAGTCGTGCCCGAGTGGTTAGTGCGATGGACTAGAAATCCATTGGATTCACCCCACACAGGTTCGAATCCTGTCGACTGCGCAAAAATTTTTTTTAATCTTTTTTTTTTTGCCTTACACGAGCACGTAAGCACGTGCTCACGTACTCGTGAACACGTGAGCACGTGCGCTCACGAGCAGGAGCACAAGCACTGGACGCCAGACAGATGGACGGACGGACGGACGGACGGACGGACATAGTCAGCCCCTAACGAGCTTCGCCCTAAAAAAAAACTGGAAAATAGTGGTCGTAGTTTTGACCTGTCATACCACAGGGGAGGCCAAAAGATTAAACAGGCATTAACAGCTCTTATATATATGGATTATATAGTGCTAAAAGCTGATAACAGTGCAGGCCTACATGAAATAATGAAAATATGTGGCATCGAAGGACAATGGCTAGGTTTACAATTTAGTAACAATAAATCAGCTGTCAAGATTTTGAACGATGACAAAAAGGAACAACTAAAAAGAACACAAGAACTCGGGGCTTAGAGGGAAGATAAATATAAGCACCTGGGGGTATGAATTCATGACAGTCTAGCTTATCTTAGTGAGCATAAAAATATGTAACTGGTAAGGACAACAGAAATTCAGCTGTAACGAAGAATACAGCTTGTGGAACAATACGAAGTATGAGGTGGTGAGAAAAATGGAGGGAATTATGGTGCCGAGTTTACCTTTCGGCAATGCAACTATGTGCACGAAATTTACTATCCAAGCAGGGTTAGAAGTAAAGCAATGCGGTGTGTCTTGACAGGCGTTGGGAGCGCCTGGTAAAACAGAATCAGGAAGCACAAAGTGGAGATAATAACAGTAATAAATGAAAGTTAAGTAGAGAGTTAAAGTAGCGAGTGGGAGATATGAGAAGCGAGGATGCAGACTAAATTGATTCGGAGACTTATAGAGAATTATAAGATGGATATGGCTGTGGGAAGTATGTACAGGGTGTTTCACGAAAGGTGGACAAAATCGATATTGCGAAAACTACGCGTCGCAACAAAAAGGGCTTGTGTCGTTTTGGTCCTGGGCCAGGGGCCTCTATAGGAATATTATTAAAGTCCGGGATAATTGAGTTGTTAATTATTTTTGCGTAATTAACTTTTTTAAATATTGTGTTTAAGGGCATGGTTTCAATTAGAAAAATGCTCAGCATCACTGAAAAACACTAAAGCAACAAATTGCAGAACGATAGAAGGCACGCGAAGTATTTTACGGCTTTCTGAAAAACCGCTCGAATTCGACGGGTTTTTAAGTTTCGGTTTGCTATCGGAGCGCATCTCGGCCCCGACGACACCGCGCCCCGTGGAGAAATAGTGCATCCAGCCTCCGCTGCGTCGCGCGATGACAGCGCAGCAGAGGTTGGATGCACTATCTCTCCACGGGGCGCGGTGCTGCCGGGGCCGAGATGCGCTCCGATAGCAAACCGAAACTTAAAACCCGTCGAATTTGTGCGGTTTTTCAGAAAGCCGTAAAATGCTTCGCGTGCCTTCTATCGTTCTGCAATTTGTTGATTTAGTGTTTTCGATGATGCTGAGCAATTTTCTAATTGAAACCATGCCCTTAAACACTATATTAAAAAAGTTAATTACGCAAAAATAATTAACAATATAATTATCTCGGACTTTAATCATTTTCCTAAATAGGCCCCTGGCCCAGGACCAAAACGACACAAGCCTTTTTTGTTGCGACACGTAGTGTTTGCAATATCGAATTTATCCACCATTCGTGAAACACCCTGTATATATATATATATATATATATATATATATATATATATATATATATATATATATATATATATATATATATATATACAAGGTGTTTTTTTTAAGCTTAACAGAATTTTTTTCGAAAAACCATGAAAGCTAGATTATGCCGTCGCGCAGGTGAGTTAAACGGCCAGGGACATAATATGAGGCTAATCGTAACGATCAGTCGGATAATTAGTTAAAATTCGTTAATGAACTTTTAATTTATGAAAATAGACATACAGTTTTAATCAGAAACTTGCTCAGCGTCATCGAGAACCTCTAAATCAGTGATTTTCATAACGACTTTGAACGCGTGAGAAGCGTAGTAGTGCACTAAAGTTAGCACTCGTGGAGCACGTACAAAGCTAGCGGTTGCGGTAAGGCGCCCGCGCAATTTTTCCGTCTCTTATCTAGCCCCAGCCTTGAACCTGCTCCACGAGCGGTAACTTTAGTGCCCTACTACGCCTCTCACGCGTTCAAAGTATTTCTGAAAATTCCTGATTTAGGGGTTTTCGATGATGCTGAGCAAGTTTCTAATTGGAACTATATGTCTATTTTCATTGATTAAAAAGTTAATTAACAAATTTTAACTAATAGCCGACTTATCGTTACGATAAGTCCCCTATACTATGTCCCCTGGCCGTATAACTCACCTGCGCAGACTGCATTAACCTAGCTTTCATAGTGTGTTTTTAAAAATTCTGTTAAGCTTAAAAAAACACCCTGTATATATATATATATATATATATATATATATATATATATATATATATATATATATATATTCAGACTTCTGTCACAGTCCAGTCGCAATGGGAGGCAGAACGAAAGCGTTCCGATCCTTGGAGTAATTTTGTCGAATACACAAGCCTGCACTCAGCAGTTCTGGTAAGTGTTTTGTCGACGTTCGTTGGATTGTGGCCCTGCTGCCGGATAGTTTTCTAAAACAACCACTTATCTGTGTCGTCATAGCCGGGGTTGGGGTCTCCTGAAAAATTCCTCGACGGGTGATGAATGGAACGATGCAAACAAGTTGTTTCTCTTGGCATTTGTTTGTTTCAATGCACACATCTGAGAAAACCGGTTCGTGCAAAATTTGCTAAAAAAACGTAATTTCCTGCTATTTATTGCAAACATAAAATACCCTAAACAAAAAAAAAGATTTTCTTCGTCGTATTTTTAAGGAGGGTGTCTTACAATTATTCGGTAAAACGAGACCATGAAAATTAAATTGTATTTATATTCAGTGTCTTTGTTTAGTTTTGCTATACTTGAATTCAAAGGCTGTCGAAATATTTTGAGGTAAGCCGCTAGGACAGACGCATAGCGTTCAGGCATATTTGACTGCGGTGAACAGCGTGCTGTCGAAACCACACTTGCCCAAAACAGCCCGTCTTTATTCTTTTATTTATTTATGTCAAATTTTTAATTCTACATGACCATAGCGCGCAAGAAACATGAAATACAAGGAGCTAGGCTAATAAAAAAAGATTCAATAACAATTTATTTTAACTTCTTATTCGATTTCCGGGAGGCAACGGTCTTACCAACCCACTCTAAGAAGTTTAATTTTTTTTGTTTCAGACCACTGTCAACTTCTTTTTTTAACTACTTGCATGTTGTTTTATTTGGATTCCAGTTTTTCATATTTCTTATATCATTGCAGCTTCGTAAATGTTCTGTTTGTTCGTTTAAAAAAATTAATTAGGCACATTAACCAGAATATCACAGATTTATTTCAATACCTTAATAAAAAGACTTCAACGATATCGACAAAAAGATTCCAAACCTATTGCATGTTTGCAGCTACTATTTACCCCCGTAGATTATACATTTGGGGAAAATAATTTAACTTCACGCCCTACTTAAACAATAGAGTTAAACTGGCTGTGCATGCGTGGTCAGTTTGCTGCCGCAAGTGGCAAAGTGGCAACCAATTGTAGATATATTGGAGATTTCTTAGATAAAATTGAACTGGAATTTGAAGCTTTAGATGTATTATACCTTCACCGAAAATAGCTTCATGCTAGGTCTCTTTTTACTTTTATTTTTATCAAGTAAACACGAATGAACTGTGAAACTTCTAAACAAATCCGAAAGCAACAGCAATAAAACATGAATAAAATAAAACGATCAAAAGGACCGGTTTAAAAACCGTGTAAATCGGTGGGATATAAAACAAAACAAACAAAAATAAAATAAGGGAATCTGGGGAAAGGAATGAAGTAGCAAGGTATAGAAGCAGGAACAATAAATTGGTGTGACTGAGGTGGAAATGCTTTTTTCTTTTATAGATTTCATTCTGCCCCTTCTCCCTTGCCTGAAAAGGGACGTTGTAAATGGGAGTTAGATTCGGCATTTTCGGCATTATCGCTTCAATCCACCAGTGCGGAGCAAGGAACCGGCTGTAAACTTCCTATCTTTGGAAAGTTTTCTTTTTTATGACTTGTTGCGAGCGGGAGACCAAAGACTACAGTTACGCTTTCCACTTTTTTTTTTACAGACAAAAAAAGGTAAACAATTTTAAAACACTAAAGTACACGAGAAAGAAAAAGCACACTTGTGTCTGCGAAAGAAAGATGCAGTGAGAGACCCTATAAAACTGCTGCGTCCGGTCACTTTCCTGTCGCTAAGGAGATCCGACGCACGTAAATGCTTCAAGCACCAAAGTTGTCAACATATTGCAACACCGCTAACGATGGATACTTTAGGATTAGGTACTATAGTCAGCGAAAACCTCAGAACTCAACGGGGCATGACTCTCAGAGGAATCAATGGAACTCCTCCAAATAACCGCATTCACTTGTTTACATGACGCAATAGCTTTAAGAACCCATTCTTTTTAATTCGACAGCGTGCGCATAGCAACGAAGATTGTTCGCCACTCTGATATTTTGCAGCGAGTCGCAGCGTCATCCGCGTTTGTTTGTGGCCTTTTCATGCCACAACATGCATTGCAATGTTTTTTTTATGATTTAAATTGTCAACTAACTCATTCATAAGCCAGGTGCATTCAGCTGTGCTTCGGCTCATCCCGCGTGACCTCGGTCGGAAATTTTGATTTCTCGTTTATGTTGAAATGTCCAGGTTACGAACCATCCCTGAACGTTGCGCCTTCCCATTTTCCTCCCTCGTTGCAAACCTGTTCATAAATTCACGACTCAGTGTATACAGATATTATCACAGTAAGTTTGAATACATTATAATTCTCGGTGATGCTGCCTCAGTCACAGTTTAAACGAGCGTTACTATTCTGGTGAGAAAGGTTAACCACAAGAAAGAAAAACCGGCGTTGAAGTAGCTAAATCGACGACTGCGTCCGCACTCAGCGATATTAAGATGTTGATCAGTTAGCTAAGGTTGAAGCTTGGATTAGTTGGTGTGACATCCTTAAAAGGTTAAAACAGCGCAAACGACGAGGGACGAGAAGCAGAAGGACACACACACAGCGCTGACTCTCAACTGAATTTTTATTCATCGTGACCGCACAATAAATACTTGTTTGGTCAAGACCATAGAAAAGAAGATAAAACAGTCATGCACACACCTCAAAACCACCGTATTTCACGCGCGCATTCTACACTAGTGACGAGCAAGATAATCTATTTCTCTGTTAGATAGGGCAATAGACGGGAAGCTGTCACAGTCGGCACAATATAGATATCTCCAACGCCTCGATTATTTCACGGGTTAGTTGGTCGTAATTGCGTTTCTGATGACAACCAGAATCACAGCAATGAATGCCAAGATGGCCAGATACCGCAGAGGTTACATTATAGGCGTGTTCCCTTAATCTTTCATTGAGGCAGCGGCCAGTCTAGCCTACATAACGCCGCCCACGGAACAAAGGGATAGAATACACAGCACGTACGGCGCAGGTAACAAAACAATTTTCGAGGCTTAGTCACACAGCCCTTGACCTCCTTAGAGAAAGGGTTTATAGGTCTGCATAACCTTGACAGTTTTTCTGGAGCGGAAAATAGCACATCCACTTCACTTTTTCCTGCTATTTCTTTTTTTAGGTTTTTAGACAATCTTTGTAAATATGGAATAACGACAAACTTCCGTTTTTCCCGTGCATCTTTTTTGCAGGCATTTTCCCCACTCTTAATTTCTTTGAGGATAGTCTCAGAAACCGCTACCAACAAGTGGGAAGGAAACCCAGCAGCCGTGCGGCGTTCGGATTGTTTTTCAAAACATGACCGAATTTAAAAAAAAAAAGAAAGTTGATCAGTTTTATTTTTAATACTTATCACTTCACATTCGCGTCAAAGGTGAAGCGAAATGCAAACATTATCTCCCGATGAAGCCAACCGCCACAACACGGTTTACGCAGTCGAGTGAAAGGGAAAAGTATACCACCTCGGCTTCTGCTCGGCAGCATTGGAAAAGTCGCCGATGTCGTCAGATACCAGCGATAAACCAGCGTGTCAAACCACTCGAAAGGACAAGGACACCGACGGGAGTAGATGTGTGTGGCCGTGGTTAAAAAAAATATAAAAAGCACTACTTGTTTTTGGACCACTACAGGGTCCTCATCACCTCGCTAGAGAACCCTGTGCACCCGACTCCACCGGCGCAGTCGAAGCTCCTCGAGGCCCGTTTCTCCCGCTAGTCGTCGGCGGATCCATCGAACTCTCCTCGACGGGACACACCGGAGCTCGGGGCAGCGGTCTCTTACCGCTGAACCGTATCCTTGGGAGACTCTCCTTCCCTGCGTCGAGCGACAGGCTCGACCAGACCTCGGAGCCGGCGGAGAGCGCAGGCGAGGACGGTACAGAGAGTAGAGTCCCGTTTGTCCAGACACCGGACCGTCCGCTTTTCTCGGCCGCCCTCCCCTCCGCTCCCGAAATAATAGATGGCTCGATGCCGGAGAACTCGGGTGCGCCGTCCTCCCTGGTCCTCTTACCGTCGTCCCCAATTGAGTGCGAGCTAAACTGCATTGGACCGAGGTCGAGGAAGAGGCATTCATCTGATCAGTCCTGGACGACGACGCCGTGCCACGGGTAGTCGGGAGGGAGAAAGGAGGCGGCCAGTCCGGTGCCCACTTCGCGGCAGGACGGCGTGGTGTATACGGAGAGCCTTTCTGCTGCCGCTGGGGACGGACGCGATGGAAGCTGCCGCCGCGCAGCCTCGCCTCGAGGACGAGGGAACGACGCCTTTAATTTCCGGGAAACTGGAAGATTGTTGGGTCAGGGCAGCACTCAGCCGCTGCCGCCTCTTTGGGAGGGATCGCCGTTGTGGAGGGGTATTCGGGGAGTGTTCCGGGGCGCTTGAAATGATCTCCCCACTTTATGAACGCTTAGTGAGAGCAAGATGGCGGCACGGGGCCACGAATCTGGGTCGGGGATGGCCCCTTTTCGGAAGAGATGGATGCTAACGACACTGTTGTTTAGGGACTTACCGATTACGTGTGCCGGGGCTGGAGATACACTGGTGGCGGTATAGTAGGAGATAAAGATCACGAAAATATAAAAAACATGTTAAAAAAAACATTTCGCATACATCAAGTGTGTCTTTAAAGCTGCGTCTTAGACGAACGCCTAAAGACCAATGTAAGGTCTCGGTTTTCTGCAGGGAAGATCATCTTCTAGGCGTCCTCCTCTCCTAAACCGCGATGGAGGCCGCGTTTAGGCAGGGTAAAAAGTGGAGAGAATATAAGTTAGGAGCAGACGGGCAAAAGTGGAAGGCGCGCAGTGTACGTCGTCCTTTAACCTAATTACCGTCTTTCATGCCCCAAAACCAAAACCTGCCCGAAATTAATTATGAATTTAATTTTGGGCAGGGATAAATGATTTTAAGTTGGGATTTTCCTAATCGCATATCGTTCAGTGGGCCAAAAGATAGAGAAAAGAAAGTGAAAAAAAAAAAACTGCTTTCCCTTGAGAAAATTTGATAATAGAGCAGACTATCTCGTACCTCCTTTTCTAGAAAAGCTCTCCGTCTTTTCACTTTGATACATCCGCGGTACCCAAAGCTCGTGTGCCGACCCGAGCTCATACATTGGACACGAGCATTGCGTCATTCGGACATATGCGCTCGTCAATATTCAATCCGTCGACGAATATTTGGATTCGCGTTCGTAGCCAAGGAGTGCTGTGACAACACTTATAGTATTGAGTGACAACTTCCATATGGTGTGCCTAAAAAGCACGGTGGAAGCTTGGAGTCATCGGATCCATTGAAATATTAAGTCACGGGCACGTGATTTCTCATTTCGTTTTTGAGTTGCGGAGGAAAGCTAAGGAGGAATAAGTTAAAAAATCATTTTATGGCCCCCTTAAAGAAACCAATGAGAGGATCTTTCTATTTTCCGTTCAGATGAAGCAAGAATTTCGCCAGTGGCTTGTTGCGTGAACTTTCGTGCTCTAATCATCCGAAATTAGAATATGCAGCTGCTGTGTGGGACCCCCTCACTCATCGCTAATTACTCTTATTGAATCCATTCAAAACCGCTCAGCTCGTTTTATATTTACAAACTACCATCGCACCGCCATCATTTCTACCATCAAAAACACTTTAGGTGTGCGATTGCTAATTCACCGCCGAAAAATTTATCGTTCGTGTCTTTTTCACAAAATATTTTATCAAAATACTCTGCTTTGTCATAAACGAATTACTCGACCCCTCTACATCTCTCCGCGCATTGATCGTAATCATAATGTTGCTATTAAAAAATTTAGACCACCGTTATTTCAATATATTTTTGTGCCTCAACCATCGATAGACTGGAAGCACCATCCCGCCTCGATTCCTAGTATGTGCACTAATATGTGCACTTTGTAGTTAATATGTTATAGCTCTGCCTTCTGCAATGTAATTACTTTTAGGGTATTTAAAATGAATGAAAAATAAATAAACATAAATAAATAAATAAACCAGGTTTTACTTTAGTGGGCATGGTAACATCGGGCATTATTTCTACACAATGCAGATTTTTCTGTTTTGTATGAACCACTCGAAAAAATGTCTTTCAGATAAATTTTCTAGTTTTACCTGTGTCAATTACCAGCCTATTATCGCGCGTTATTTCCATAGTTTTATATATATTATCATTATGGACTGACGCCAATGGCGACACGTTACAACTCTGGTAGGTACAGTGCGTTTTGAGGGTTTCTCAAATACGGCAACACCTCTGACAGCGAATCTTGAGATGTAATTTTGTGGCGCGTGTAGTCCGCACATTTGCTTCTACGACCGTTTTCACATGTCATCATCATAATTTATTTTCCTTGAGGGCCCGTGGCGCATTATACAAGTAGGTGGCAATAAAGAAAAAGTAGAACAGTAAACACAGATATAACACTGTGAGCTAGTTAGCTATGTTATATAGAAAAGAGGAAATGGATTCAACAAATTTAGCAGTATCATTTATAGAAACGATGTTATGAGAAAGTGAGTCCTAATCCTTGATAGCGAATAGTGGTGCGGCGGTCTGGTGAAAAACAATCCGAGACTGATAATAGCGATTCCTCGCGAAATGTTTTCTCGGTTAGTTTTAAAGTCCGCCCCTTCAGTAACAATTGGTTGTCAAAAGTGTTTGGAGTCGCAGCCAACACGGTTTATTGGGTATCGTGTAGTGCAAGAATATCAGAGGTCAATCTCTAGATTGTAATACGATGCTTTGTTTCTTGCACGTTTCGGTGCGTACTGGTAACAAAACGCCATTTAGTAGTATGCGCTTTAGTTATGTGATACGAATTACAACAAATATATGCTGTATGTTATGACTGCAACCAAAAGTATAAAACATAGTTATGCAGTTTTTTTTAATATTTTAATATATTATTTATATGGTTGTGACAAGTAGACAAGCGAGTCTCCGCTGCAGTTTTAAAATGACGAACAAACAGAATAAAAACATTGTGCTGCAATCTTTAAAAAAAAAGTATCAACGGAATTTTTATTATTTTTATTTTAGGGTAAATAAATAATTTGAAAAAGGCTTTTTTTAAGTAGCTATAAGTTTTTTTTTTCTAAATTTTATGCTGATCGTTGGTCATTCTACGATTCCTTGAGAGTTTTTTGGTGTACGAGTTGGTTCTGTTGTGGAAATCATTTTGTTGCGCTTTTGAAATTCACGTAGATAGGTCACTCGCAACAGAACAATAACAAAAAGTTATGATAATTCCGGAATCTTATAGAAACACAATGCAAACTCTTATTTTCCTGTGTGGTTTTTCTGTTTTGTTTTTCGAAGGCCAGCTGATAGCATGCCGCTCACAACAAAATTGAAAAAAAGAAGGAAATCGAATTACATTTAAACTGTATTTCGTCGTATACTTTTGAGGGCTGTTTTTTCATTGAAAACGTGTATGATCGATTGCAGCTAAAACGATTAAATTACTTTTAACTTGAGAAGAGTAGTAGAAATAATCTACGAGCTCCGCCCTAGTGGAAAATCTAAAAAAATCAGTACAGTCACCAGAACTATGGAGATAAACACGTGTTCGCAGAATTCGACATAAAATCTAGGTTCAAATACCAGTGAAAAAAAATCAGTGAAAAAACAGTTTCATAAGAAGGAGTAGATGCTAGATATACAAAATAAAAACAAGAATAAAATTGCGCAAGTCACATACTTAGTTCAGGAATCTGAATTAATTGTACGAACGCAGCTTTCAAAGAGATACACAAAGGAAAACAAAGCCGAATAAAAATAGTAAGATATTATTTTTGTTTAAGTTAGCATATTATAAAGTAATAAAACTAACTCCATTGGATGCTCAAGAAGAAGAAAAAAAGGACATGGAAACGACCCGTGGGGTTTCTAAGCCTTCCGTCAATAATTCACGCCGATCTTCATCTGCATTCCCCTTAAGCCCATCTTAGCGCATTAGTTCTCGCCACTGAATCCACCAGCAGAACAAACACAGGAGCACAAAAAAAAAAACGTAACTAAAGAAGCGATCCAAGAACCGCGAAAACTTCAAAATGCACCCAGGAAGTGCGAACCGATAAGATCTTTTTCTCCTAAATCTCTCACCAGAAAACATTTTTTTCCTCGACCGATTTCTTGTTTTTGGTTCCCCGCGTTTTTGCATATTAAAGATGTTCGTTTGTCTTTGTAGTTTAAGCTTCCGTTGATCACAAATTAGAATGCAAAACCTTTCTTTGAAAGAAACAGAAAAAAATACCATTCGGTCGTTACCGTACGCAAGGCAAGTAAAGGAAGTGTTATTTAATTGGAATATTTTTAAATACAAAAAGGAAGCCTGCAGTTGTAGCAGACAAAAAAAAGCGGTAGTCATTCTGCTGAATGCATGAAGAAATTTGAGGTTATCATAGATTTTTAGCCAGCTTCCTGTCTGACGCCACGATTCGGAGAAAATCTTCTTCAAACTGAAGCGGTTGCGAAGAATGTCGAACGCCATTAATAACAGAGTGAGAACCGCCTTTAATAAAAGGATGGCGGAGCGGAAGTTGATTTAGAATGCAGCTTCGAGCTGTAAGACGTAGAAAGGCATCGAGCGAATTTCGTAATGACAGGGGAGAACCAAGTCTAATGACCAATTCTCTATCCAAGGGCTGCTTTTTCTCTCCGTCCCTTAGTGCCCGAACGCGAGCTCTCTTACGCGTCACTTGAAAAGCGCTTGGCCATTATCATTCCTTCTTCCATCGACAAAGAAAGCCCATTTATAAACACTTTCTATGCTCTCTCCTGTATTGGCTCAAAGAATCAAGGAAAAGAATGGCACCGAGGATGCAGAGATTCGCTTCTTGTTGTATATTGTTACTTCCTGCTTTCTGCCTGTCTCATCTCTTCATTCGTCTATAGTCATTAGTGTTAGCTATTCCGCAATCCGCTCTTCACAATTTATTTCTTTAGTCGTTTGGTGTGAGCAGTTGGACACCTATAAGTCCACAGCTAAACGTGGAAGATGCACGTTTTGCTGCTCTTACCGCATCAATTACAACGTATTGCATGTAATTTGAAGACCCCTACTTTTTCGTGTTATTTGTTTCCTGGAAAACGTAGCAGGTTTGGAATTATTTGGTAGGTCGTTATTGCCGCGTTCACGGCCGAGAGGACACGCTTCTCCGTACTTCAAAACTATTTGTGTTTATTCTTACACCGACTATAATAGACAAGGAGGCACTTTGCCGAGTTACTTTCCCGAGTGTTCGACGCTCAAACATTCTAGACCGGAATTTCGAGATAGAGAGGGTAATATATAAGCAGCCTAGCGCGGCGCGGCCTTGCCGACTCACTGACGCTCTCTCGTGCTAGCAAGCTGTCACGCCGACACTGCGACGCTTGCTGCTGCCGCCTTCGACACTAGCCACCTTCGACGCTGCTGCCGTCTTCGACGCTCGCTGCTGCTTCCCCGACGCTCGTTTTTTTTTTGCTTTTGTTTCTGGCACAAGTACGCCACTTTAACCTTTATTTTCAGTTTTACGCTTGGAGATCCTTTTTTATACGCGAAAATATGACAATGCGCAAAACTAAAATCAAGAAACACTTCATAAAATGAATTTCTCGGTATGACTTAACAGTGCTACACTATCGGTGGACGCATATCTCCCGTTAACGGTTATAGTTATGCCTAAAAACGTACATCATAGATGTAGGATTTTATGGTTGAAGTGCGAAGAGTTCTTCTGTTTTATTGAATTTTATGGCACGACTTACAACAAGAACGATATGTGCTACGAGCGTGTACTATTTTAGCGTCGTAAGAACTAGCTGAAAGCGTAATAAGAAAGAAATAAAGAAAAAAATGACATATATGAAGATACCTGTATATATATATATATATATATATATATATATATATATATATATATATATATATATATATATATATATAGATATATACAGGTATTCATATGTCATTTTTTTTTATTTATATATATATATATATATATATATATTAAGAGAGGCTATGAACGGGGAGAAAAATCTGCTAAATACCAGATCATTGCAATAAAAGGCAATGCCAATTAATGCTTTTGTGTCGTCCTCAACATTCCGAAGAATTGAAGAGTGATCTATTAAGTACTCTATAGTATGTAAGAGGCATGATCCTCTCTTTCTAACTTCCAATTAACTCCATGCCTAGGCATTAAACAAACCGGCGGACAATCTTTTTAGAATTTTTTTTTTCACTGAGGTTTTGGAGAGCAGGTTATTCTTCTTTAATTATTACGAGGGAAACCTTACACGAACCTTCGTTCACAAACCACAATCCACGCAGCTTGGCCAAAAAGAAGAGTGCCGACTCGTCGTACCAAGCTCTGAAACCGCCTGACGCAGCTTAGCACGCTTCTGCCGTCGCCACTGCTGCTGCTCTCCGCTGTCCCCTGACAAATTAGTCATCGCCTGCCACATAAACGAACGACCCAATTTATTCCTGCCTCTTCTCCCGGGACGCCGGTGTCCCCATGCCGAAGGCCTGGCGCGGCAACGACTCCTATTAACTGGGCCGCTGACTTCCCTAATTAGCATCTTGGCGATGGCCGCTGTGGCAACGTGGCGCGGAAAGCGAGGACGCTCTGGATGCTGCCGCGTATGGTCAGAACAGTCGTTATAACTTGGCAGCGGGCCGACAACGATGCGCCGTGCCGAAGGCCTGTTGGGTCAAAAAGTGTTTGCTCGAATTATTCATGAGGCAGTGTTAGACCTCTCGCGCGTTGTCGGTGGGAGGCTTGAGTGAGTTGGGAGTTTGCCGTCTCTCGAGAGGAGGGAACGTAAACGAGCGTCCGCGATGTCTTTCAAATTTGAAATTGAATGCGTGCGAAAAGTGCATAACTCTGATGTAGTGATTAAAGATCCGGAGATTACCTTTGCGCAGTGAAGCTTTCGTCTCGATTTTAAAGCTGTGTGCGAGGCGGCGGCGAGGAGAAGGGGAAGGGGGCGTAATTTTCGCCTTACGAATGCTAAATCAATAGAAATAAGTGTGGCGCCTTAAATGTAGTATTTTTGCTGTGCGCTCCTACATCTAGAACCGCGCCTAAAACGTGAATATGACAAGTGGCACGACGGAAACGAGAAAGTTTAAAATCTTCCGAATAACGTGCTTATTATACTATTTCAAAAAGCAACGTCTGACAGTATGATTTACATAAATGTCACCCTGTTTAATAAAAGCTTAAATGGTTGACTGGGGTACGGCGCCATAAAGGGAAGTGATATCAATATACCGCGTGACGAAATCTGTATTTTCTTCTTCGACAAAAGCTCATTCCCATTCTTCTCGAATGATCTGACTCTTAACCAGCTCTTCCATAGATAATTTTTTTTTAATCTTTAAAGGGGTACTTAGCCGTTTTCTTTATAGTCCTCGATTTGTACAAAACTTTGCTCAATGCACCAACCAACATCCCCGAAAGAGTAACCCAAATACTGGGATAAAATAAATTATTTTCGCAAAGTTATTCAATTCACAATTTTGATCCTCACCGTGTTTTTCAAAGTGAAAGTCTATCCTGGCAACAATAAAAAAGTGACGTCAGGGGAAGGTAGGAGTTCACTCTTTTGACTGTAGACTTCGTTCCCAACTGCTTACAAGCGGTTTTATGGTGTTAAATGCATGCTGGTTTGGTAGCTGACTCCAGCACACGCCCAGCTGCACGAAACAAATGCTCGGCATAGTCCATGTTTAGGCTGCTCTCTCGACCTGCAAGCACTGCCTTGCCCTGACGTCACGCAACTGAAAAGCGCGGGTATATTTCAATGTTGGTTTTGGCATCATTTTCAATTGCCTCTTTTACATTAACTATTCTGAACTTCGCGATACTAAATAGCATACCGGAAAGGGTAAAGGCCGGTGATTCCGATACTATAGTTAGTTGAGGCTGAAGAAATCGCCGGAGAATCCCTTTAAGTTGACTCTACTTATGGTTTCTAAACAAACTGTGCACCTCGTCCTTCTTGTAAGTCACGTAATTTTTGCTTTTGTTTTCATCGCCGAATGGTATGTATTAGAAAACCAAATGACGGCGTGCACCTCCAAATTAACCTGAAGGCGCCATGTTTGTCTCACAAAATATGCTTCGCGATATTTGTTTTTCATCTTGAATTTTTTTTTAACAGCTTACTTTATGGATGGATTTCACCAACATTTCGGGACAAGATCCCCACTAGCATCCGCCATAACGAGAAAATAAACAGACTAAAAGATGCCGCGAGCCTTCAGCTGTACATTACGTTCCCACAGAAAGAGAGAGCTACCACGGCCTAAGAAAGAGAAAGCCGCGGCTTCGGCATCGGTAACGTGATCCGCACGGCTTGGTGTTCAGCAGCTCGTGAGAGGGCCGAGCGACCGGCGAAACATGGACCGACGGCAAGGTAAGAAAAACCTCAGAGGAGTCCACACTCCGAAAGCGCTGCATCCGACCGATGTCTAACGCCTGACTGGTTGAGTAGTACGTCGAAAACTTCCGGTAACGCGACGTCCTGTTTGTTTTTTATTGGTTCATCTGCATAGTGGCAGAACGCTTCGAGCGTAACGCGTTCGCCATGCAGAGTTGGTTGACTTCCCATTGTAGTCTCCGGTTCGGTCCAAGCCAAGAGCAGAAAGGATGTTTACTCCGTCTCTCCTCGTATACGATAAACCGCGGTGGACGCTATACTAGACAGCTAACCCAATCCAATGCCATACGAGTGTCACGTGACCTTTGGAAGAGACGCCCCGACGGGCGGACGCGCAGTCACGTGGTACTTTCGCGGCATCTGATTGGCTGGCGTGACCCGTAGCGTCCGCCGCGCTCCATCGCAAGACGAAACAGAGTGCACCGAGGAGGCGAGCGCGAAGAAGCCGCCACCGCTGGATTGACCCGAGAGGCGTTTGGCAACTCTGGGCCAGATGAGTTACGACCGTCCACGCCGGCGTGCCGCTTAATTTAATCAAGGGGTGCCTCTTCCATGTTTATTACTCGCATTATCACCGGATTCTGCGCCGGCTCCGTTCTCGCTCCCTCTTTTCGTGTATATACCTCCTTATCGCGGGGGTTGTAGGAAAAAGGGGAGAAGACCGCTCTGGAGCGTCGGCTCTGGTTAGGGCTCTGGTCAGGGTCTGTGTCCGAAATTAAATTCGTACGCCGCGCGGTGTTTTTATAGAACAGCTCGGGGTGGAAAGTTTCCCGTAAATTGCTTTGGATCGCAACAACGGGCCGCTTACGCGTTTGCTTTCCTTCGAGGGTAGCGTTTCGTGTGCGCTCATAGTGTGCGGCTAGATTAGGATGGGCGTATACGAGCATGTACAGAAGCCAGTCTCTTGTCCAGATTGCTTACAGTGCGAATTCCTGTATTGAAATGCACGAAAATATTATAATTTGTTGGAAGGAATAGCGGAGGTTCATATACATATATTAGCAAGTACTACAGTGGATTGGCTTCTGAGACTTATAAACACTGAGTATATTTATCGAAGCGTACACAATGTAGAGAAAGGGTACTAATAGATTCTATCAATCATGTTTGGCGAGCTCGCTGCATTTACGATGTCCGCCGGAAACTTCGTCATTACAATGCTGCCAGGCGTTAGTTAATGTCCCTTATGATAAAATTCAAACGCTTTATTAAATTAAAATCAACTCACATATTTGATAATATAAAAAAGAAAAAGGCACAATGTTTCAAGTTATGATGGTTTTTCGGTGGAACCCTAAAAAAGTGCGATTGATTATTACAATATGACGTTGCCATATGCGGTGACTTCTTTTTAAATAACTGGTGCAGCGTCAGGGTTGAATAATATTTGTTGAGCTATAAAAGAAATACGTTTCATGAACTTAATTTAAAAATGCGTTACTGTAGAAAGAAGAGCTATTGGAAACGAACAGCTTAGGGCGCATAATATTTTATGCTTTGTGTAAAACACTAAATGTGCATATTATTCCACCGGAAAAAGTCACTTAATAACTAAGTAAAAAAGACAATCGAACAAGTGCAATTGTCTGCTCTGTTTGTAGATACTATTGAAGCCAACTTTAAGCATCAGTCCCAAATTTTCAGTTAATGGAACACTTAACCGGCCCGTCTTACTTTTGAGTCTTCTCCTGCGATTATTTCCAAGTCGAGTGACTCGTATTCATCAGTAAACTACAGGTATATGTTACTTTAAACAAAAATGGAAAGAGCATAGCTACCTTATACTCACGCGGAGAGATAAATCAAAGCAGCGGATGTAACCGTGATTGACGACATGATATCAAAGCATTTATTTTGTTTTCTGATAGTTCTAACGCGCTAAACCACGCAGATAAACCAGCAAGTAGTTTCGGCTCAGGGGATTCGAAAATGCATTTTATAAAGTATCCAGCGTTTTTCTAGAAGACCAGAAAAAGCACAGAAGTACCGGCATTACCGGCTGACACACCAGGATAAATGGCCTGTGGTGGGTCGAGGAATAGGATGAAAGAAGCTTGCAACCGGCGCAATATGGCAAGCTGACAAAGAACAGAAAATCGACAAAACGCGAGCGCACACAAGTTATAGATTTACCTTAAGACACTTACTTGCGCGAGCTTTGAATATTTCATTGAATCCGCGTTATCTCAATTTGCCTGACTTCCTCAAACTGAAAAACTCAAGCGGAAGATTGAAGTAAAAAACAATAAATGAACACAGTTTTGACAATGTTTTTGTGCAGTGTACAGCCCTCCTAATTGTTGAGCCTAATTTCTACCCGCAAAGTTAAGTGCAATGTCTCACTTTTTTCCCTCGAAATACTATGACTATCAGAATAATAGCTCTCTAGTTTCGTGCAAATAAAATTTAAAGTTTCTCTACATCCTTTGTTTTTATTTTAGTTTGAGAACCATCACATGTGTTCATCTCGATTTATTTCCAGCATGACCATTAATACTTAATTACGGTATGTCCTAAGCTTTGAGAATCGGGGAGCTGCATGGCGTCTTCATTTGCCGCACAGATTATTGAATACCGTAGGTATCCAATCGGAACGATACTTGAATGCGGCTTCTCAGCATCCACCTCCTTGATGAGGAGAAAAGATATATTCAAGAGGCGAAATCGTTCTTTTTTAAATATTTCATTGGTGTTTTCAGGCATTACATTGCATCTATAATTGGATTGGATTCCTCCGGCGTTTCCTTTGTAACGGGCTCTTGCATAACTTTGGATTCTGAATCTAGCCAGTTAGCTCCGCTATCACTTGCACTCCCAATGTTTATCTTCCATATCAGACTAAACTTGGGCACGTCCCACACGTTCTACCGTGGTCTCCCTTTTTCACGTTGCCCCAATGTTGTGAGCAGAATCTTGTGACTTTTAAAACTTTATCATTGCCGTTATTTTCTTCGTGAGAATGGCTACCTTAGATTCCGCGGTGACTCAGTAAGAGGTCAGCCTCGAGTTTATAATGCTTTCTCTTCCTTTTTTTTTTAATGGCCCGGAGACGGCATGTTTTTGGGTCATTAAAGCATGTTCCTTGGCCATTTAAAGGATTCAGTTTCACCGACTGGCATAACAAAAGTATAAAACACATGCAGGCTTTATCCGCGGCCGCAAAAGCAGACAAGGCACTAATAGAAAACATCTAAGACATCGACCAGAAAGCTAGAAAAATAAATACTCAAGTTATCAAAAGCACATAAACGTTGGTGTTCGACCAGCCACAACTATTAAATTTCCTCAAAAGAAGATACGCTCACGCACACCTACACGGCGGAAACACTGTTCACGCCATACTTCGATTCAGCTTAGGTCGAGACGCAGCCGACGCTACGAGCTAATGGGACCAACCAAGAAGCGTCAAAGGGGCAAGTCACTGGGCCTATTAAGTTTATGATTGCTCCAGCGATGACAGACCACGTAGAGAAACATGACGAACACCATGATGGTGCGCTTTTGATACTGTCTGGTTGGTCCCACCAGCTCGTGGCTTCAGTTGCCTCCGGACTTAGGGTGAAACGAAGTATAGGCTATGGTCACCGAAAAGTGAAGGAAAGGAGGGTGTGGCGAGAGCATCTTATCGACGCTGTTTAGCCAGTGAGCTTGCAACGTTATCCCCTACGAACGCTCGAAGAACAAAGCGAAATGCCCAGCGTTTCCTGAAATATCGTTGACAATTTGACAGCTATTCATTCTAAATAATATACGGAGCATGGTTTAGCACTAACACTCCCCGCAAACTGTTTTCAAGCGCACCCTGTAGGCAAAGTAAAAATAAGCGCAAGCCTTTTGCGTCGTCAAGATATCTGGAATCATCCTGCATGGTCGCTTACTTCAGATGCCTGAAAAAAAAGAGGTCTCGCGAATTCGAAGTATATACGTCGCAGCATGCGGGTCCTCTTTTCTGAGCAGCCTCATCATTCCCATTTCGAATAGGCTTCGAAACATTTTTGTTTTCCTTTTTTGGCCCGGGGCGTTCCGCTCGAGTTTTGCCCAATCCTTCGATTTATGGGTATCTGTTTGCTAACTCGCGTTCCGATAAGCGGGCTTCACGCGACCTTCCTCCCCCGCCACGCCACTCTCCCGCACCCATAAAGTTGCAATCGATCCGCCGCGGTTCGTTCTGCCAAGAGCCCAGACCGTTTCGCGTTACCCGGATGCAGTATCTCCGATAGGCAGGGGCCCCCATCGCGACCGAGCCTCCCAACGACGCGAACATCGGCGTCGACTGCTAAACAACGACTCGCCGAATTCGCCATTATAGCGGTACAGTCTCGTCCATAGGAGCCCGCCAAGGAGGGTGGAATTCGATCGTAGAGGATACCGTGCTATGGCGAACGCTGGGGTACAAAAGCGGCGAGGGATAGTTTATGTCATATAACATTTTGAAGTTTCGGTTTTTCCATTAAAGTAGGTATTGTGGTGGGTGACGGAAGGGCTGGGGTAAGGGGAGAGGGGGGGAGGGTCAGCTGAATTTTGTTCGCTTCCGCGGTTCTTGTCAGGAGAAATGGGCTGTAAGTGTTCTGGATTGGAAAATAATATTACGACATTGCTTAGGCAGCCCATCGGGGAAAAGAGCTCCTTCCTATGCAGCTTGTATTTGTACGTTTTGTTTGCAGTGAACGCTCGATTTGTGCCAGTGGGCCGACCTTTTTACCTCGTGTTTTTTCAACTTCATTTTTTTCCTCGTGAGAAAGGGCGTTTCGATCAATGATTGTTAGAAGGAATCTGCTGGCATTTCAAGGGTAAAGAGTTTGCTTTTGCTCTGGGCAATCAAATTAAGGGTTACGAGCGACTGATTTTCCATTCTACAAGCGAGCAAGCACACATACATACAAGTTTGCAGAAATAGGCAGATGAATACAAAAAGGGGTCTCGATTTTTATTGCTTACAACGAATACGTCTTTTTTCTCAATAAGTGGAAAGACTTTTGTACACCTCTTTCACAAATTAAGAGACAAAAATCGCATAACAGAAATAATACTTTATGTATGTCGTTGCACCTTAAAAGCTGCACGTTAGGCTCTTCTCACTAAATAAAAATAAAAATCGCTCGTCTCAATGCGACGTTGCGCACTGTGCAACGCCGCATTATAGGCAGAGCTTGCATTTTTGTAGACTTCAAATCTTAAAACAAAACAGGCTCTGACCGGCGGCTCTCCTTTGCGTGAAGATAGCCGAATGTCACTGTGACAATTTTTCTTCCTTGGAATTCGGAGACGCAGTTTTTCGAATTACATACAAGCAAGCAAGCAAGCAAATAAGCAATCAAGCAAGCAGGCAGCCAAGCAAGCAAGTTTCGACATATTCTCTTTCTTGCAGTTTGTATGTTGACACATAATATACATGATTTGTTTTGAAAGACAATACTCAATTTTAATTCAAGGAATAAACTCATGAACGAAGCAAAAGACAGCACCAGAGATATTTACTACAAAAAAAGTACACAGTGCCAAAAGCATTGAGATCTTGCTTTGTAGTATTGACATTCTGGCACTGCCTGAAAATTATCTCCGGTGCTTGCATAATAAGTAATATTTTCCAGGACACCTTAGCACAGTGTATGTTTCTTTTCGCCAAGTACTGGAAGCTATAATATTTCATAAAGATCTGGCAAGTGCAAATAGAATTTCCGAGACGAGCTCTTAAGTCCTATCTAGAACTGCGTTAAAACTATAGTCACACCGTCATTGCAAAGTCCGGAAAGCACTTGACACGCTTTCGGGGGAAACGAGGGGCTGTTATAACTAAATTAAGAAACGTATTGCGTGACTACACTAACACCACGCGCGAGGGTGTGTCGCAGTATTTTATGATCCCACATCAATAAATTCTTAAAACTCGACGAACCCAAGTGTCACACTTTGCGGGAGTTATTTAAATAAATTACATTTATAGAATTCGGTGAATTAAAAAAAATCGATTTGAGGCTATTTTACGCATGTGGCAGTCCTTGATGTTTTTTTATTCTGACAAAAATACGAAGTCCTGTCTTATGCATACAAGATCTCAACCCAGCAACCTTCGACTATGCAGCGTTTCACGTTAAGATGGGCCACAGAAAACACTAGGAGCCATGGACGCCCCTTCAACACAATGGTGCTCAGTATCGAGCGACGGTGTACTAAGTCACGTGGCACGTTCACAGCGCTGGATTGACTGGGGTGGCTCCTACCACCCGTTGCAGTCCATTGTAGGGTGAAACGGAGTATAAATGGAACCGCGGCAATTTTGATTTCGGACTTCCGTCTCTACGTAACCCAAGTTTGTAGTAATGATAACGTGCCGTGTCGGCTCACCAAATGAAATATATTCGTTCTGATATTTCTCTGACTAAAGGTGATAAATTTGTAAGGACGTTGCGAGCTTTCTTTTGGAAAGTATGCTTATCATTCGCATCTAGCTCGAAGTTGTCGGGTGTCTTATATATAATATCCGTACTCGATAATCAGCAGCAGTTACGCGTCCTGTGGCACTATAAAAGGACCTTATAGAAACGCCCGCGATGTGAAGGTAAAATGATAATGCAAATATTGCGAAGGTGCAAGCAGAGCCGGACAAGAATGACGAAAATAATCCCTGGAGAAGGAGAACGAGGAGAACAAAGGACAAACACAAATCACCAAACACAGCGAGGTGACTGGTGCGCGGCCGAAAAATTCCGCCTGGTCCTGATATCGAACCGGGGGCCTCTCCATTTTCAGCGGTGCACTCTACCAGCCGTGCTAACCAGGAGCTAGACGTCATTAGACCAAACTGGTTTTATCAGCTGCCACCAGTCTAACACCGACAAGAGTGATCGCCCTGCATTTTAAGATTATGATGATAATGCAATTGATGCGAGAGAGCAAGCCAGCTGAACAAGGATGACGAAAATACTGTAATTCTTAGTTTTCTTTTTGGAGGTGTTCAAAACGTAATTGAAGCTTTTTTCTTTTTTGCGGTTTTTGAATTTTTGGGATTCTGGAAATGTTGCCACCAACAGTTACATTGCACAAAACTATTCGCACTAACACGACATTCGCATTTGTTTCTGCATTCATTAATGCAGTTTAGCGTCCAACACAAACTTTTACAGTTTAGCTTCCCGTATGTGGACATTCCATCCCACTAGTATTTCTTAGCATCGCATTCAGCTCTAAGAAAAGAACAAAACAAACTAGGATCAGCGTGAGTAAGCAAAACAATGAGGGAAAATACACTTATTCGCTTAACTTCGCGCCTCCGAATAGCAGATTGATGTCCTTTCGCGTAGGCTCAATGAGATTCCCAGAGTCTTACGAATACGACTGAGGCAGGGGGCATGGTAATAATAATAATAATGATCGTTTATTTCTTTAGTGCGCCAGAACAACCGTGAGGTTTTGATGTGGTGGCACACACACACACACACACGCACACGCACACGCACGCACACACACACACACACACACACACACACACACACGCACGCACGCACGCACGCACGCACACACACACGCACGCACACGCACGCACGCACGCACGCACACGCACGCACGCACGCACGCACGCACGCACGCACACACGCACGCACGCACACACACACACACACACACACACACACACACACACACACACACACAGAAGACTCAATCAGACATTGTTCTAGGCATAATACAGCAGTATGTCAAGATCACGCTTGAAGGAAGCAAAGTCACGAAAAATATCAAAACATGACGACGCTAAGTCGTTCCCTGAAATTTGCATGCGAATTAACGGTGTCAGTGTGTCCTTCCAGGACGGGTAGAATACAGAGTGCTTTCTACAGACGCGAGCAGGCGCGTGAAAATGTACAGAGCTTAGCATGTCAGCATTACATTGACCGTGGATCACTTTGTGTAAAAATATAATATCACGCGACAGTCTACGTGTCAATAAATTTTGGAAGCTTAAAGTGGTAAGAATATATTCGTAATCATAATAACACCTTCTATTAAAATGCCTGTCGTACACAATGCGAACAAACCGTTTCTGTACGGATTCAATTCATGACGCATTAGAGGCCGTCAGCGAGTTCCATATCACACTACCAAACTCAAGTTTAGTACGTACTAGACAAGAAAATAAGCGAACAATGCATAAAGGATTCTTGAAGTCACGAGATAAGCGAGATAACTAACCGAGCATTCGCATAGAAGAGGAGACAATCTGTGTGACATGATAAGAAAAAGAAAGTGTGGCATCAAAAAAGATCCCAAGGTCACGAACCACAGTGATTCGTGCGATTGTGGCAGACTGGAGTACGTAAATGTAAGATAATATATCGAGTTTTCAAGACATTGACAAAACTTTTGTTTTGCTTGGATTAAGATGCAAAAAATTTTCAGAACACCACTCATATACACGTAGTATATCGGCTTGTAGAAGACTGCAGTCGTAAAATGACCGTACATTCATAAATATCTTGATGTCGTCAGCAAACATTAATAAGTGTGAATTTCGTACGCACAATTCCAGGTCGTTTACGAAGACGAGAAATAGGAGAGGCCCCAGGCTCGATCCTTGAGGGACCCCAGATGTTGGTTTAAAAGTATCAGAATAGCTGTCTGAAATCCTAACAGTGCCCTGACGTTCAGTCAAATACCTCCTGAACCAACTCAAGAGTCCCAGTGATACTCCGTACAAGAATAATTTATACAAAAGAAAATCATGGTTCACTTTATCAAAAGCCTTAGTCATGTCGAAATACACTGTATCGACCTGACCACGGGAATAAACTATAGGAACTGTATATTCAAGAAACGAACACAGATTCGTTTCTACAGAGCGACCCTTCAAAATAGCCGTGTTGTAAATTGCTAAATTGCTGTCGGAAATAATAGGAAACATGCGAGTAAATAACCATCTCAAAGACCTTTGAAAAAGCACACAATAAAGATATAGGTCTGTAGTTGTTTACCTTACACACATCGCCACTTTTGTGTATCGGAACAACAACCGACCTTTTCCATGAGGCTGGAAAAACGCCAGTTCTCAAAGAGAGGTTAAATATGTGTTCCAAAAGAGGAGCTATAACATTCGCACAACCCTTTACAATAAAGTTTGGAATCATATCTATCCCAACTGACAACTTTGACTTTAGTTTCATTATTGCTTTTAAAATATCATCTGTGTCAACATGGTCGACCGATCGCCAAAGAATCCTGGCAACCTAGATTGTTAACTTTGGCACTACCTGAAATTACACTTGAAGAGTAGCACTCTTGAAAATGGCATTGGAAAAGGTTTGCGACTTCTAAAGGAGAAAATGTGTAACCAGTGTCAGTCCGTAAACATACAGTGTTAATTGCTTCCCGCGTGTGCTGCTTGACAAATTTCCAAAACTCCTCTGGTTTTCGGTTCAGAAAAGTTTCGATTTTAGCTTTATAGGCCCGTTTGTCATGTTTGAACAATATTTTTACAAGTTTCCGATAGATACCGAACTTAGCGTGCCATAATTCCAAACCACTGTTTTGAAACAATTTATGAAAGTGTCTTTTTTATGCATGTAGTATTTCAATTCTTTAGAAAACCAAGATGGATACCTTGAGTACCTCAAGTTTCGCTTCGGAATAAACATGTCCATTCCATTCCTAATAATATGAGTAAAAGTGTCTGTCGCAGTGTCTACATTTTCGTCATTTAATACTGCCGACCAGTCAAAATCCTTAAGAAACCAGTACAGTCCCATGTAATCGCCGGCACTGTAATTGTATCTGGGATAATTCTGGCGAATAGACTTGTCACGCAAATGGTAAAAGGAAACAAGAAACGGGGATGGAAAATATCTGGGCGTACTAGGGTGTCGTTGACGGACTCGATGCATTCAATAGGACTGTTAGATACAAAAATATCAAGAACGTTCCCTACGTTGTTTGTCAGCTGATTGTACTGACAAAGTCCGTTAAACTGGATAAATTCATGTAAAAAAGTCACTTTCTTAGTCGTTAGCGAGTTTCCACTGGTAGTGTTAGATGACCAGTCTATACCAGGGAGGTTAAAATCACCGTATATTTGAACGCGGTAGCTTGACAAATCTATGTACTTTTCAAGCTTTCTAAAGTGGTCAATAAAAATGTTGTGGTCAAAAAGAAAAGAAAAATAGTAGTTTCCAATAACAAAGTTAAAACCGTCACTTGATAACACTTTGATCCAGACACATTCTTTATATGTTTCTAGATCGGTCCTTCGGCAAGATGCCACTGACTCGTCAATAGTGATTAAAACACCGCCGCCAAATGTCTGGCCTGTCGTAACGTAATCTCTGTCTCTCCGATGTACAATGTAGGAAGAAGGAAAATACAAGGTGCTGGATATCTCTTCTAAAAGCCAAGTTTCGGTTAAGCAGATTAAACTGTAACAGTCAGCAACAACGTCTGACATTAGTTCTTCAGGTTTTGTCCACAAACCACGAACATTCTGATAGTAACTTTTAAGAATGCAAGCCATTATCCGATGAGTTAGCAGATTCTGGCGTAAACGAACGTGAGTTGTCAAACTTTCTCGAAAAACTGATGAAATATGCTCCCCTCGGGCCAGACTTCAGGTTTGTTAATGAGGTTCGAAGCAATCACCGTCTGTATAAATATGAAACGAGGAATAGGACGGAAACCTAGTCTTGAGCTTCATGCAACTAATGAACTCGTCATTCAGAAGTGGTTTTACCACAGCGCTAATGTCTGCCGCAGTGGTGTTTGGTTCAAGACGTGACACAAAAAGTGCCTTGCGAACAGGGACACGAGGAACTCAGGTTGTTGTTGTCTGCCCTTAAACATTTCACCTCGGCAGTTAGGATGTCTAACTTGACACAAATCTTATCGAAAACACTTGCCACGGCAGGAGGGATGACGATGGATTCATTGACGTCTTTTCCAGTGGTGACTCGGATTCGTTCTCGGAATCGGAGGCTTCGGATGCACTCGACGAGCTGACTTTCTTGTCGGGCACGGATACGGTTTCGCCGGGTGCAGTCGTTGCATTTGAATGTGCTGGAACCAGAAGCCATGAACACGTTGTATTCTTCAAGGCCAACGTTTATGCAGTTGCAATGGAATTTTCGCCTGCAGCCGCCAGCACAAGCCAGAAATTGTTGCTTGCCAACTAAGGGTATGGAGCACACTGCGCACGCCGCCTTCCTCGGCGCCATCTTGAAAATATTGCATGTCTCTGCTAAATTAGTCGCGCTCAATATCTAGCTCGAATGTCTCAGCAAATAGTAATTATACGTGATTTATTATATCCACTGATTTCTTTGAGACTCGAGATGGTTCTTTTGTGCTCATATGAAGGCCGAATATTAAAACAACCTTATTCCTAAATAGAATAGAGGAAAAGCGAGGAGCGCGACGTGCTAGCAGTGGAAGTCGCCTTCCACTGCACAAGACAACACGCAGGTTAGGTGACTTTCAAACAGTTCGTTTCGGATCATTACCCACTACTGTGGTCTAAGGCAACTCAAATCGGAGCGCCGTTTTGCATTTTACCGCAGCATTCGTAGCCGATACCACACGACTCATTTTTCAAAAAGTCTGAGCACGACCCACATTAGATATGCGAGTAACTGAGAGAAGCGCGCAGAGCTATGTTTATTTTACGCTGCGGCTGGGCGCGTGGGCGAGGTGTACAATCAGCACTTATCGCTAATGGGCTGCCATTATTTCCAGAGACGCCGCAACAGCAGCAGAGGCGGATAACGAGCAGCGCACTGTTTGGGTGACGCTCTGCTTTGCCAATTAAGCCAGCACCGTGGCTCTCTGCGGCTGACGCCGGTGCAGGCTGCCCTCCGCCAGAACCTAAGTGGGTTTTCACGTTGACGGGATATGGATCCAGTCAGAGTCGCCCCCGGGGCAGGATGGCCCTAGGCCCAGAAACAAGTCTCGGGATTTCAGTGTCATCCAGTCACGCGTATGGCGGCGGTCGTCTGTGCTTCACTTTATTTTGGTTTCTCTGTATTTATCTCTCTATCGTCCAGCTGTCTTTGTTTCCGTAGTACACATCGTCTTCCTTTAGTACGTAAAAAGAGGGACAAAGACATGAGTCCACTTTCGACTCCAGTCTGGTGAGTTTTTGGAAGTAAGCTGAAGAGGAACTGCGTTAAAAAACATAAGAATATAAGAAAGCGAACTCAAGGTGGCCAGACAAAACACATCACTGAAAGCTTAAATTCCCACGCCGTAACAGAGATTTGTCCTGGATTGTCAATCTGTAGGGGTGTTAGACATTTCTGGGAGTGACTGGGCGGTTTACACCATAGCCCTGTGCACTTTTCGAGGGAAATTCTGGTGGGGTGTTGGACTCAGTCAGAGGGTGGAAAGGGGGAGGGGTGTATAAATCTGGGTCCGGACATTTCATCGAACGCCGTTTTATCGAATACCGTTTCACCTAATTCGTATCATCGATCACCATTTCATCGAACGCATTCCATCAAACGCCATTTCATCGAACATCATCTCAACGAACGCGATTTTATCGAAGCCGTTTCATCGAACACCGGCTAGTTGAGCAGTAGAAGCATTCGATCTAGGAAATAGTTCTAACGCAGGAACGACAGCGGCCCTTTCTTCTACTGATGAAAAGGAAACTAGTATAAGAGAGGTTTACTTGAATAATGTTTAGCTGAGCTTCAGACTTTGTTCTTTTTTCACGTTTTCGATTCTCTTTCACGATTTATGTTTCCAATTATCTCCCCCGTCTTCGTGAATTCAAGATGATAATATTAAGAAATATTATTTTTCTCCGCTACACTTTTATTTACTTTTTCATATTAACTGATGACTTGTGCTGCTAATATGGTCAATAATAAACCGACCACCTTGACATTTTATGAATCCTATGATTATCGGGGGAATGACGACGTCCCGTCTCTTCAATGGTGTGTTCTAGCCCTTATAGAGGCGTATTTGGTTTCAAGCACGAAGCCGTCCTTGAAGAATGACATGCCTCCTAGTCGCAAATAAAGAAAAAGACGCGCCTCCCACCCGCATTTTTTTTTTTTGTCACTGGCAGAACTGTGGATGTGGCAGTTTTTCAACCTATGTCCTTAGAAAGGACGCTATTCTCTTAGGATTAAATGAAAACACAAGTATACTATATAATAAGAGGAAAAAAGGCGCACCGAAGAATAGTTATATCATCTCCGGATATACCTTTCATGCGTGAACAAATAAGGAACAAAGTACTATGTGGCGGAGCACAGCCACTTATCTTACCTGAAAACAGTAAGTCGCATTTCCGTTCAAGTTTTGTTATGCTCTACCATTTAGTTACCAAACTTCTGGTAGAAAAGTTACCAGGGCAATAAGCTTACTTCTAGTGAGTCGATAGCAGCGCGAAAACAACCCAGAAGGAAGTGTAAGACATATTAAAAGCACTATAACTCTCCCAAATTCTGTGAAGTGAAATTCGATGAAAAGGCGTCAAGCTGTTCGATGAAGTGGCGTTCGATGAATCGGCGTTCAATAAAATGTCCACTTATTCGATAAAAAAGGCGTTCGATGAAACGATGTTCGATGAAATGTCCGGTACCCGTATAAATTACTGGTAACAAAAACTAATGATTTCCAGACATTTCATCGAACACCGTTTCATCGAACGTTGTTTTATCAAAAAGGTGGGCGTTTCATCGCATGCCGTTTCATAGAACGCCGTTTCATCAAACTGCTGGCGGTAGTTTCATCGAATTTTTTAGTTCCTATATTTATAGTATGGCGCACTATAAAAACGCGTATGTGCCTGTGACTATCCACACCCAGGTATTTTATCAAGTGACGATAACTCTTACGTTTTATCGCCCATTCCTCTTTTGTGTCTTGAAAATACACGCGCTACCTCCCGGTGAGAACGCTTATTTTTGAGAGCGGCGGGTCTGGGTTGTCGCCTTCGCACCAGAAAACTAGCTCCAAGAACAATAATTGGGCAGGTGAGCTTGTAGCCATTCATGGTGGAAAGCCTGACACTCCAAAACCAAACAAGTCTTCATAAACTTTGTTTCGTAAGCTTTGAAATCTAAACCTTTGTCAACCTGGAAACCAGACAAAACGTTGTTTACTTTACAAGAACGCAGCGACACAGAGAATAAATAACCGTATTGACCAAACGCTCGGGAACCGAGAAGGATGTAGGTGGCAAATTAGAAGCCAGAAGATCGTCGCACTTTGCAACCAGGAGGGTATGAAAATGTCACGCGTGATCATTATTGCTACGTAGTTCAAGTTACGATTTTGTTGTTGCGCGCCTGTCAAGCATTTGTCGTTATCTATGAAAGCACAATTAAACGTACTTCTTCAGTTGTTGGATTCTGGCAGTCAAAATAAAGAAAGGTAATTCCAGTTTTTGAAGCTATTTAATTTCAAGTGAACTATCCGATGAAACGATGTTCGATTTAACAGTTTCGATGATATGGTGTTTGATATTACGACGTTCGATAAAACGGCATTATTTGAAAGGGCTTCGATGAAACGGCGTTGGATGAAATGTTCGGTCCCTGAAACTAACTGTAATGTTAAATGAAGGAAAAATGGGGCTTCTTTCTTCGGCACATGTAGTTGAAATAACTATAAAAAAATGGCGCTCAAAAATAACAATATTTCACTTTTTCAGGTATGCTTATCGGGAACATAAACTGAATTGACTACACCGCTTAAGTGGCAGTCATTGTATTTCTTGCGCGCTTTTAATTTTAGTTAAGAAAAACAAAAGTTTGCAGATCGTGGACCTCAGAAAAGGTAGACCGAATCTCCAGGCATTTATCATGCTGGAGTTTTAGAAGTGAAGCTCCATAAAACTGACACCCTGAAAAAAAAAAAAAAAAAGAATAAATATATGTATATATATATATATATATATATATCTTGCTTCCGCTTTTAGACTAGGCGCGCCGACCAAAACAGGCGGTGCGGTCACTTTATACGCTATACGAATCACCACGTTGATGTACCGTCGGCGCGCCATATATCAGCATTAAGTTCTTGTCTTTTTATTTTTTTTTATTTTTCATTTTAGGAAACCTTCACTTCCACATCTTGGCGGGGATGAATGTACGATCAAAATACATTATTGCGGCAAGCTCCACGTTGCTCTGCCCATGCGTAGCTTCACACAATGTTTTCGTTTTTGCTGAAGCAACTGTGCGCTGTAACACGCGAGTGCACGTCATCTTGAATTTGTAGCCACTCTCCATATTTAATGGTGCTCTTTTTTTTCCTCATTCCTCTTCTAGGTCGCCAAGTCACAAACACTGTAAAACTCCGAAAGCAGCATCGTCTTTAGAGAACCCAACAACATCTAACCACGGCGTGCCTCAACGAACCCAACAACTCTGCCTGTGTACCCTTCGAGTCCGGGATGGTCCCGTCAATTATGGAATGTCGTCCCTCTCGTGAATAATAAAGAAGTGGTCTGACCGGGGCTGCTGCATCTCGACAAGCTCCCCCCCCCCTCCTCTTCCGTGCGCAGGCAGAAGAGCGCGCATAGATTCATATCCCCGCGCCTCGCGTGTTTATGTGCCTGGCTTTTATGTTGCACAAGCTGAATGGACTGCGTCTGGCCACTATGGGCGGTCCCCGGGGCGGTTCTTCCTTGCTTCTTGTTTCAGGGTTTGTTATCGCGTTTCGAACGTAGCAGAAGCGTTATTTCTTTCTCGCTCTCTCTTTTTTTTTTTCCCGGAGGTTTGCAAGAAGGATTTGACGTCACGTGTTCTTTCTTTTATCAGACACATATTAACCAGGCTGTCACGGCATTTCTACGCGCAGCCGAAATTGCGAGCACATCATCTATGCGCGAATCCCAGAATCACGAGCGTTGACGGAGGCTCCGAGTACACTATCCATAATAAAACCGGTAGGGCAAATGAGAAGAAAAATTACAACAATATTTTACAGTCCCCGTGAGCCCAAGGCAGGCTCAGGAATCCCGAGCGTCTTACTATCCTTCCACAGACAATGAATATTGCGGCATTAGTAAGAAGGCCGACCCACGAATAAAGAAGCGAAAAGCATATGAGCAGAATTAGCCACGCGTTGCCATTTCTTAAGCGCCTAGTGACAATCGTTGATGAGCGTCGTAAGAGGCTTCGGTCCTTACGAAGGACAATATTTTGTTGGAATTTAGAAGACATGAAAACTGTGTTGCTTAAAAACAGCGTGCTCTCTCATTTTAACAATATAGTTAACTGCGTAGCCAGCCCCAATAACCACGGTACCAAAGTGACATCTATATACCATCACTGCCTCGCACAGAAAATTCAAAATGGACGGTTATGGTCGCTGAAGGCTTAAAAAACGCAGATCGTGGCTTCTTATGGTAACACGTTTTGCTTTGGGATTTGTTTACGGCATTCTTAATGGTTCATGTCGCAACCACATTGGCTGAAGAGCGATACTAAGATGTCGCCACGCCCAGCGCTTCTTAAAATGTCAGCGACTATGGTCGTTTCTAAGTGGTCCGTAACTACGGGGTTGTCTCATCGGGAACGCACGCCTTCGAGCGCGTAAATAAAACAGCCGCATCCAACCGCTACATGCGCTAATATCAGTCTCTGCACACTCTTAATGCTCTTCCGCTTTCCAGTTGCTGGTTTTCAACTCACATACTCTGGGCACAGGGAAATCACGGCGGAACTCCTCCCGTCCGCGTATACCGCGGCCGCAGCGAAACGCTAACCAAAAGATACGCTCGCGCACGGCTTGGCCGGCCAAACAGTACGTCCGTGCTGCGAATCCGCGCCCACACTTCGCACTTCGCTGATAGCTTCGGCCGTATACGGCCCGAGCACCGACGGATATTACGAGGCCCATTTGCATGACGCCGCTGCGGCGAGCTCGAGCGGCTTTCATTCGCTGTTTGCTTTTGTACAGCTACTCGCGCGCAGCGGCTTTTGTCTATAGCCATTTACGGGCGGTCATACAATGGGAGCTCGGATTAGTTTCGCTTATGAAGGCGGCGGCTTCTTTCGAGCGCGGCCGCCCGTTCTCGGCGTTCCTGGGCAGGCGTTATGGGCACCCCGTCGCACTGTGCCTTTCATGAGGCCAGGCACAATGGTGGGAACGCTTTGTACTGGCTATACTTTGTATCTCGGCGAGAACTCGTGTGAGGGAGGCGATCGCGGCATTGCTGGAGGAACCAATCTTGTCGATTTACTAGGAAGCAACAATTGAAACAATGTTCAACTGTTGCGAAGATCATAAACAAAATACCTTCAGTGACCTCCTGGGGAAACAAAGCTATACCTTTGTAAGAAACGTTTTGGCATGTTTGTTTGTATCCTATTGCTGTGGGCACTGCAGCTTTTGGTAACTTATTGCGAGTATACCAAAAAATTGAGTAGGAGAAAAAGAAAAAAATATCTGACGTGGTAAGAAATACTCCGCAGATGCTCAAGGAACAGCAAAAGTCGCCGTGGGAATGGAAGCATTGTCTTTTTTAATGCTTTGCAGCTCGGCCGAATAAAATGCTATTGCATTTAAGAAAATCGGCATGGATGCCGTCACATGAAGACGAACTTACGCGTGTATATTTTACGTTGCTTCCTTTTTACTTCGTAGATAAACAAACAAAAAGTAGTCTTCTAACGGCGAGACACAGGCCTGTCAACATTTCTGATGCGTTATGTGAGCTCGCGAATGTATTAAAACTTATCCTACAGTTGAATTCTCGCAAAACGTTGGAATGGCGTCGGGGTATGCTGCTCACATCTTTGGCAGTTCCCGCATGGCCCAAGGTGGTATACCCAGGCATGGTCGCGTGGTTAACTGGCTGATCTCGCAGTTGGCCGATGTCTTTTTTTTATTATAGTTATTTTGTACTCTTATACCCCTGTCGGATGGGCACGTTAAAGGCCTGCAGAACGAACTCTCTTCAAAGGTCGGCTAATCAGCGCACGCCGGTAAGCGCGAGATCGCGAGCTGTTTCGCCGATTCTTTCAAGGAGTTTGTCCCGAAAGCCTTTATCGTGCCCCTCTGACAGGGGTATTAAAAGGCGAGTCATTACCCGCGGTGACAAAGAGGGCCAGTATGCCACCGTCGTGGAAGTGGGAAAAGTGTCTACAGCGTGACCCCATTTGTGCTTTGAAAGGGCACGCCTAAATAGAAAGCCGACGAAGTGCTTGATTTCTATACGTCACCTACCGAGGGCCAGCGTGGGCCACACCTTAGACACGAGTGCTGTGTGAACTTCCGGCTGAACACTGACCCAGCGCTCGTGTTTACAAATGACCCGCGCTGGCACTCAGTAGCTAAAGACGAAAATTCACCACTAGGGTATTTTGTGTACAGGTGGGGTTCGCCAAAAAAACCCCTTCCTCTATTACAGCATGTGTGAGATACGCACATATTGCACGTGCACATATTGAATTTTAACATAGAAATATGAACATTCTCGGGAACCAAGCAAGAGAACGAGACATCGCTAAGAGCGACTATACAACGCGTCGTTTGGCAGGTAAGGCGTTCGTGTAGCGCAATCTAGCGATTTCAAGTTATTTTATAGATATTCAGGATTTTAATTTACACGCTTGAATGGCTCTGCACGGGCGTGTTGTGTAAGCTGCCAACGCCAATGATCAGCAGATTCGGTATTAAAAAGATATAATAGGAAACGTCGGTATTTTCTTTTGTATAGTTTAATCACTCCTAGTTCAAGTTATTCTAGGCATGGGCGACACTAAGTAGTCTAGGTCGAAGCCTCAGAATGTGTGCTTTACGAAATGACGCGACAGAACCTAACGTCATTTGCGAGGTGCGCGCCACTTGGGCCATCAAGGAATATCACAAGCGCAAGCTTATAACGGCTATTAGTAATTCTGTTTGAACTGGCCAATCCACAAGCGGCAATGCTAAATAGAAAGCAGACACTTCGAACCTTGCTAAAAAAAGAACTGGCAACAACAAAAAGAAAACGTAAAGCAGAGAATGAGATGGTGACACTGATTTTCTGTTTCCGAAAAGATAAAAAAATATTCCGGCTCCAGAATCCTCGCTAATGACCCGCAATTTCCACAGGGTGCTTTTCAAAGTGATCAAAGAGCGTAATAATTAGCGCAGTGTCATTAGGGTAACGAGTGCCGTGAAGCATAATTGCCAGAATGTATGCGCCTAGCAATATTCCTTGCGCATATATTGAATTTTAACTTACCACGGTTTGCGATACTTGGTAATCCTGTTAGCATTAATTACAGTGTACTACTTCTTTTATTGTGGATATTTCTAACACTTTAGAGTAACAGCTTGTGTTCGGTTTCAGTGTTCCGCATTTTCGTGGTTGTGCTACCCGATGTTTAAGAGTTTGATGTGGAAAGGTTCTTTTAACTTTTAACTCTTAAGAAGTAAAGGGCATTTGCCATTCATTTGGGCAAGCGATTAAATTTCTTTTGTCTTAACGGGACTAAACGTTTCCGCGCCTAAATATTAATCCAGAAAAAAACGGCTTCTGAATGCTTTCAATTGATATAATATTCTAAACTATATTTCAACAGTCCGTATTTAATCTGTGAAGTTACAAAACAGCTTTCTCCCGTTAAAAATTGAAAAAAACTACATATCTCTGTTAAATTTAAAAGACGGCTTTATATGTCATTTCAATTTATTATAGTTTTATACGAAAACACGCAATCGTAAAATGCCTGGTTTGCCGCGGACAAACTTGAAGATTATTGCACTATACTTCGTTTCGGCTTAAGTCCAGACGCAGACGACGCAGCGAGCTGATGGAAACAATCAGACAGCGACAAAGGCGCACCATCATGGTTTTCCTGATGTCTATATACGTGATCTATCATTGCTGAATTCACCATAAACAGAAAAGGGCTAGGGACTTGCTGTTTTAACACTGCTTGATTGGTACCATTACCTCGTAGCGTCGGTTGCGGCTGAACTTAAGATGAAACGAAATATAGACTAATCAACAATCAAGCTCGTGTCTCAATTAAAACCACCTTGTGAAGTTGGTGCTGAAAAGAACACAGTAGTTAAAAAAGAACAGTCTTTTTACAAAAGAAACATCTTTCCCACAAAGCCTACCGGCACCTTTCTCCTGTAATACCTTCTTACCATTCGTGTCATCTTGCTTGGCGTCCCGGTCTATGAAGTTATCTTCTTGGTTAGAGGATTTTAATTCCCCATGTGGCAAGTTCAAATTTAAGCCGTAATTTGGCACGAATTGAGTGATTCATTATTTGTGGTTTTATAGCCCAAAAGCGTATACTGCTCTGATGCACCAACGACCAGTTGCTACATGCGTTGACGACTACTTCTATTTAGGTGGCGAGTGAAGCATTTAGAGGTTCAAATTTGCACTTAGTCTTACTGAGGAGGCGAACGAAGTCTGCATCGTTGGTGTGGCCTATGCGACAAACATGCTGTACTCGTTTCATTTGACTTGGTAATTTGACTTGAAAAACGTCGCTTAGACTAATTAGGGAAAGCTGGGATTTAGCTAATGACAAATCTGTGTAACACTTGCAAGCATTACTTTCGCTCATCAGAGGGCAAGCTCGTCACTTGACATTTGAGGGTGCTTCTTTTGTATATTTCCTCTTCGAAATAAATAAAGAAGCATTAAGTTCAGGTGTAATCTTTCTTATCAAAACCTAGTACAGAAATTAAAAAAATAAGACCTCACTAATATTTTTTTAGCATGGAAGAATCAAAATAGAATATTAAGAAAATAATATTACGACAGAGCAACACCGAGAGATTACAGCCCTAAACGAAAAGCAACAAAAAGGGCGATCGCCAGATGTCATGTGCTCCTCTTTTTTGTTGGTTTTTGTTTGTTTTTGTAACGGGACCAGAGTCATCTTTTACTGAGACGGGAAAATTTTCGCGTTATTTTTTTCTTTTTGTATAAGTCCCGCACATTTTAATAATTGGTGGTCTACATCCCCTTAAAATATCCCATGACGTATGACGGATATTCTTAAAGTATAAATCACATACGTTTTCCCACCGCGTTCCAAATGTGAAATTAGTCGAATATTTACATGTCGTCAAAATGCATTACTTTTCAAATGTTACCATACTTCGGTTCATCCTACGATGGACTAAAGGCCAAAGCCACGGGTTGCCAGGTCCAATCACTTTCCACACTATACTATGACACGCTTAGCATTGATTAAGTTTGGACGAATAATGCTCCGAATCCAAAAACGCTGCGTCATTTTTGTAGCTTCGACTCTGCAGAGAGCCAGTACGTCGTGGCTTTCTTTGCAATGTAAAATTGTTTAGTCACTCATTGCTCGATCCGAACCACTGTCCGCCCATTCCCATCAGTGATCCGAGACGCGGGCACCAATACGTGCATCGAAGAGAAATATCACGCAATGTTTAAGTGGCTCGTGATTGCATCTGGCGGTTTGTAGCTTCTCCCTTTAGTCCATCGTAGGGTGAGACGAAGTATAAACGAACATGTGGAATAAAACACATTAAGCAATTATCTTTTCTTCTTGTGAATTGAGTCTCATCTTTATTAAGAAGCAAGGATAGGCCTGAGTTTTTACTCGACCTGCATGGCTAGGGTATTTTACACATGTTCTTAACAGCTACATCAGCGGACAACCTTATATATGTGAATTAACGCACGATCAGGTAGGTCTATATTTTTGTCAGTAATCATTAGTGTTGAAATCAACAGGCATTTGTATATTCTAAAAGTTACATGTTTAAGAATACGCAAAATTGAATTCCTTTAGAAGACACAAAGTAAAATATGAATGAGGATCGTTTCATTAAACTTAAGAACATACAACTATAATTCAGAACTTGTAGTACGATGTTAGAATTAAAACATTAGCTTTGAAATAATTGAACGCGACGCTAATATTCAGAACCCATTTTGGTAAGATTGATGTAATCTTGTTGTAGAGAAATGCACGGTGCCGAAGAATCAGTCCTTTCTCAGGACAGCAGCCTTAATGGAATTTTAATCTTAGTTAGTTTACAAGTTCGGTACAAATAAAATTACAAATGACAGAATTAAAATACGAATAAGACAAAGTAGGCTGTACTCACAGATGTAGTTTATGCGAATTGCATTTTATTTGAAACACTAAAACATTGTATAAAAATAATACAAAAATATAACAGCGCGTTGCACCTAGAAATAATCACGTTCAGAAGTCTTACAATGCTAACAACGGAGACTGATTCTCTACACCGGAGATGCAAGACCCCACTTCTAAATGCCCCCAACAGTGTACATGCTCCAAATATTGACTGTCCAGAAACTATTTTCAAAACATATATGAAACATCTCTCGCCTGGATTGTGAAAAACCCTCCGTGGTGTTTTTGAAAGATAAAATATTAATAAAATATTAGAATTTTACGTTCATCTCCTTTAATTAGACTCGGCAAAAGCACACGCGCTGAACAACGGCAAATAATTATAAAAAATACGCATCTTTCGCCCACAATGTGCGAAGAAACGAAAGCGATAGCTGTAGCACGGTCGCGCAATATGGGTGGATTACGTAACTGAGGACGAAATGCGACGTGGTTAATTCCCATAGCCGTCGTGGTTGGCGTCGGGGATGCCACTGACGACTGCCACCAGTGATTTGTGAAGTAAGTGAAATACCGCGGTGGAAGTTTCTAAGACCATCCAAGATTACGCGTAGCAACTGAATACCGTCAAAGTGGGATTTCATATAACGAGAGTAACGTTTGAAAACAAGTCTTTCAAGTAGACGACACGTTCAATCTCCCTTCGTCGCGCAATTCTTGGCGGGACTCTAGGGCTGCCCTCTTCGCTCGCTTCGCGGGGCACGACGGATGGGAAGCCCCGACTTCCCCTTCTAGCGGCAAGAGAGGAGAAAAGAAGGGCTTTTCTATTCTTCGGCCGCGCGGCGACTACAGCGGACGAGGACAAATCTCTGCCAAGTATCGCCCATAAGGCTATCGCTTTAAAAACACGCTGCGGAGAACGACAATCGCAGCACGGACCACACTCTGAAGGCTCGTTCCCACAATTGCGTCGACCGCGTTACGCTACGTTGCGTCATGCAGCACAGCGATTCCCCATTGGCTCGTCGTAAGGGTCGCCATAGCTACAGCTCGACGCAAGCAGTCTTAACGCAGTCAAACACAACTGCGTGAACGAGTCTTAAAGGCTCTGTTATACTCTGACGTCGAGAGTACAAACGCGGCTTAGCGCAGCGGACACCACTACTGATTGGTCGCAGTTATCGAGTTCCTGCTCGCCGGCCATCGAAAGGCCCACGTTTTCTGCTATGTTACATTTTCTGCGCTCAACGTCGGAGTACAACAAATCCTTAAGGTAGGAAAGCCGAACAGTCGCTCAGTTATAACGTGAAACGTTCTTTGGTCAGGTGTTCGGCATTTTGTGAAGCCCAGATAAAAGCGTGGCCGCCAGGCTCGACACTGATTGGTTGACGGAGGGGAGAGGAAGAGCGAAGTGCTCGACGCTGATTGGTTGACGCGGAGGTCACGTGATTAAATGGGTAGGCAAGAAAGAGTGAGGTAGGTTAGGAGGAGCCCGACCACCTGTGCGCACTGAGGGAGAGAAGCTCAAGAGTGTGGACGGCTCTGGATTACAGTGTTGGGCATAAATACTCTCAAAAGTATTTGGCAATACAAATACTGGGACATATGGCAAAAATAACTTAAATACTGATACTGAAATACACTTATAAAAACCTATCACGATACGTTCCAGAAATACATTTGAATAACAAAAAAGTATTTGGAAATGCAAATACAGAAACACATTTTGGTGGGGCGGGAATACAGACAATGAAACATATTGTTATAAAAACAAAACGCAATGTTTTAGATGTTTTGATGCACCCGTTAGTGAATACGAAGAACAAAAAATAAGCATGATCTAGAGTACGAGATTTTATTTTAAACCAGCAAACGAGTATTCACTGCAACATAGAGCCTAAATTTTGACGTTGACATGTTTTGGATCGAGTCAAATTTACCGGATAATTAACACCTTGTATTTGGAAAAGTAGTATGTAAAGCAAGCGACTTTTTCACTCATGGCTGGAGCGCGTTTTTGTTTTTCGACACCTTTCATGTCTCTTTTTTAGGCAAAATCCCAAGAACCACTAAATTCATTTTGTGCGTTCCCAAATGACCTCGATAAGTCACTATTCTTATGTTCCATCTGGTCGCCTCTTTCGGCGCTGAACTTCCAACGTCACTTTGGAATGAAGTTCAAGGAAGCCCTATCTTTTTATCTTTTTATATGTTAGTTGTGCACGCCGTAAAGCTTCAACTTCCAGAATCTACAGGAATGTTTGACCACCGGGAAAACATTTGTTAACTTTTGTACAATAAATGAAGTTATGTACGGTCAGAGACACAAAACGTCCCGGAAGAAACTTGGTTTTCCCCTCTGCGCGGAGGTGAACAGTTCTTTTAAAATTGTAACGAAATACATCTGCCCTAATAGTATCGCGATACCAGGAATATCCCCGAAATTCTATTTAGATAAACGAATATACAAAATACATTTCAAAAGTTGTATTGTGATATAGAAATAGAAATATGTAATGTATTTCTGAAATACTATCGCGATTCATTAGTTTTGCGATTCTGCCCAACCCTGTTCTAGAATATCGCCAGGCTTATAAGCGCGATTAGCGGTATAATATCGCTTCATTCTAGGAAGAACTGTCAAGTGTACAGATCGCACGCGTTACAGTATCCGAGGAAGAGCGCTGTGATCGTAGGCGTCTGGCGTATGAAAACTCAGAGTCTCGCTAAGCATTTGTGATATGCTAGAACGTCTCACGTATGCAATACAGTTGCATAGAAATTTACCATACATTTTTGACACTTGAGTAAACCTCGATAAATGAGGAGAGTTGAAGAGAAATACAAACTCAATGTCGGCAGAGAGAGAAAAAAAAGTCTGCGCCCGTCGTAACTTTATTTGAAAGTACTGGGAAATAATACCAATCGTTTGCATTGCATGTTTTAGTTGTCATTATTGGGGCGCCAGGGTAATTGGGAATTAATTTTATTTCTAGCAGGGGAAAGCAACCCCCATTAAAATAAAAAACAGGAAATATAAAAAAAATTTTCACTCTGTTTTTTTTTTGTTCAAGTGTACACGACTTTGCAACTGCACCTCTTTTAAATCATCATATAACATAAAGCCTCAAAGGAGAACTCTGCATCAAACATTGTAAAATAAAATCCCACCATTCTGCTCAAACAGGTCAAAGATTCGGTACAAAACGAAAAACAAGGCATCGAAGTCTTTTATTCGGGACACCCTCATCGTAAAGACTCTTCCAGCTCCTAACTTTTCGAGACGGCAACAAAAACGACCGTAAACACGTGCCGTAAAGAATAACAATAAAAACAATAGAAGAAGAAGGCACGATTTGAAGCTAGGGCAGGCGGACACAACGCATCCGACTTTATGATGTCTCCTGTGGGAACGAACATATACGACACGCTGTTCGGTAGACACGGACACAATCGCAAACGCCACACACACAAAACCGGACGAGACAGAAGGCCTCCTAATCTACGGCGAGAACGCGATCATAACCTCGCGAATGTTCCCCTCGGCCCTTTTGTGCCTCGAGGACACCGAAGTCGGTCGTCATAGAGGCTATCATTTTGGTCTCCCATTCGAAAGAAAGATTCTGGCCTCTCCTTTCTCAGTGCGCTTCCGGAGCAACGAAGAAACAAAAATATGGTGACTGGTACGAATGTATCTGTGTGTCTGTACAGGTAGCTTCTTTGGGCATTTGTCGCGGTCGTCAAGATGGATTTTACAACTTGTTCATCGTCAGTGAACCTTATAAAACGCTGGGGATTACACACATTCGCACAAACTTGGAAAGTAATTCATTACAAGCAACGAATTACTTGTATTTTGTTACTTTTCAAGTAATGTTCTAACTGCCGCGTTACTCTTGCGCGGCAGAAATTAGTAACCTAATTTCGTTACTCAATAATAGTAACAGATTACTTTAATTACTCGTTACATTTTCACGAATATCAATATAATACAAAACATGTAGCAATATCAGTAGGCAATACAGCAGCATAAAGATGACAAGCTGAAAAAACTCGTGAAGAGGAGAATAACTGAAAAGAAAAGACGATTTTTCGTATGACCGGTCACTAGAACCACAAAAAAACATGCAAGGCATGTGCAAGTATGGATCAAAAACACGTCGCCGAGTAGGCGTTGTCTTCGTGATCTCCTAGCGGAGGTATACGCTGCAACAGAGCATGCGCACCGCTAGCTTTGTCTACAGAATTCCAGGCATCATTTCCGGTCGCGGTAAGCTGGGGGGTTGGAGGGTGTGATTGCAGTTTTCGCTGCCTTGTCAGCTTACAGGTGAACGGAGTGAAACTACGTTGTTTCTTTTAGATACAATATATTATACCCCTGTCAGACGGGCACCTCAAATGACATTTAGCCCAAATGACATTCAGTGTAAATGTCATTTAGGCAGTGTCACACGGCAACTCAAATGACATTTGACTTAAATGACATTCGAGCTCAACTGAGTTCTCCCAAACTCATTTATGGCTCGTAAATGTATAGTATCGTCAACAGCGGTCAGCACAAGTTCCGCGAATTGAAATAAAACATTATAAATAATATTAATCCAATTGAAAAAAAATCAGCAGAACCCATCCTTTGGGAATGATTATCTACGTTAATGCGAATAGCATCAAACGGTGCGGAGTTATGCGCGTTCGTCAGGTGGCCGGCACACTCTAGATACGCCAGCCCACTCTTGAGGCGATTCTAAATTTGTTGACACTTTCACAGCCCTGCGCACGATCTCACGCAGCCCAGCACGTGCGTTTGTGTCACTTAGGAAGGCGAGCAAAGCACGCGCCATACGCACAAACACTCAAAATGGTACCGACCAGACTTTCTGGCGTCTCCAGCTAGTCTCAACCAACGGTACTCTAAACGGTTGTTTATATCTTTACCATAGGACGCGCTTTACAGCGCTGTCACAGCTACCGGTGCGCGCGCGTTCCATGCACGAGGGCTCATTCCGCTCTCGTGAGGCTGAGCACGGCCGCTACATCACCCTCTCCCGAGCGCGGGAGAGGGGTGACATAGGGCTGTGCGCAGCACCGGTAGGCTGAATGACAGCGCCTCGTACATGGCGCGTCCTATGGTAAAGATATAAACAACCGTTCAGAGTGCGTTGAACGACTGCCTTCATAGCTCTGTGGTTAGCGCGTCTGCCTGCTGATCAAAGGGTCAACGGTTCGAATCCCAGCCGGCGCCGGTCTTTTTTATTTATTTATCGACCCGCGGCGTAAGAGTTAGATAGCCAGATAGATAGATAGATACATAGGCGAAAAGTGCGTGAAGTATCCAAAGAATGCTTTTCGCATTAAAATGCTTGTAGCAATTATTTTTAGAAAAAAATGCTTATAACGTGTATATCTCGCACACCTTTTGGGATATATTTGTTTAATATACTCGCGGTCTCAGTTGAGCGTCAGGAACGCGATCCGACGTTCCGGCAGTTCCGGAACCATCGCACTACGATCATTGTCGTCAGCAGGCTCCATCGCTACAGGGTCAAGGTCTTCGCTTGAATCAATCGCAGACGTAAACGTCAACGGGGTATACGAATCCGGCGAAGAACGAAAGAGCGCGAGGAACAACGGCGAGCAAGATGCACGGAGTTCCGGAAGCGGACAAGCCACCGTGAGAGCAAGCCAAGCGGCGGAACGGCTACGGCTACGGATTACTTGGGATTGCTTACGTCGTGTCATAGTTGCCACAAAACACCTTGTCTCCGTCAAAACGTGAACTTAGTTTTCATCACCGTGTTTGAATTCTATGTTTTAGGAATTCATTACATTTTATTTACTTAGTAAACAATAAAATAAAGACTAGTTTGCCGGGTTAACAACAGACCGCAATCGTGATAGACATCACCTAAATGACATTTTACGTTGCCCGTCTGACACAACAGGACTTAAATGTCGTTTGAAAATCCTAAAGGCCTCTAGCATAAATGACATTCAGGTGCCCGTCTGACAGGGTATTATTTTTGCAAGGACTACCTTAATGCGGGCGTATGAAAAACGGAAAGTAGTGTTGGAGAACATTTTTTGAAAACATACAAATTGTGTCTATTGTTTTCTTGATAATTATACGGGAAAAGTAACGTGAAAGTAGTATGTAACCTAACGGGTGAAGTAATCCATTAGTTTTAAGCGAAAGCAATTTGTAACGGTAATCCATTACATTTTTCAAGTAATTGGCACAACTCTGCATACGCGTCTACGTTAGTCGAGGCTTCACAATATGATAAAGATATGCAATAAAAAGTGTCTTTATATGTCACTCACGCTCTATTTCCTCGCAATCATTTTTTTTCTCTAATCGTAAAATAGCTTTTTGGACGCCTAAGGCGCATTTTAAAACTCCCAAGCTTCGAGAACTCTAATGTTCTTAAAGCCTTTTTTTCTTTTTTGACAGTTCTCCCAATTAGTTTTTCCTACCTTAGTGTTTTGTTGGTAAGACTAACCCTTGACAATATAACCTCTCTATAAAAATAACTAAAAAAGAAATTGCTCTCAAAATTAGAAACTAGTAACTATATATTTTATCGCCGCGCATAGCGTTTGTATTCCACACGTGCGATCCGTCAGGTACGCAAGACAGAAAAAGGTCGTGTTCAAAAAAATCTGCTATGGTAGTGAACAAAAATAAACTACCTCATATAACATTTAATTGTCATTTCCACCTAAGCATGCTTCCTCAATTCAGTTTGTTTACTCAATTTGTTTGTTTTCTAATTTAATGGTATTTTTATGAGTATGACACGCTTCATGCTTATTAAAAAAATACGCTTAAACAGAATACTTGAGAACGTGTGAAGCGACACTTGTCCCCCAAATTAGTTAAAGCTGAAGTCCGGCTGTCCGTATTCTGTTTAGACGTCCACCTGGCAAACATCAGGACTTTCCTCCTCGCCTTCTCCGCTTTTCTGTGACGTTGGTGCATGCCCATCTTTTCTGATGCGCCCTCGTATCCTCATCGTTTCCGTTTTCGGGATTAGACTTGAACAGCAGCGCAGGCCTTGAGCGACTGAGTGACAGCCAACAAAGCATGTGAGCGACTTTTTGGACCCACGTGCTGACCATAGTCTAAGCCTCCAAATATTCACACAAGCATTAAAAAAAAACGGACGGAAGCGGGTTGTTGCATTTCATATGGCGGAAAAGTGAGGCTTCAAGCGTTCTTGAAGTGTCCTGTTTGGACAACCCTTAACTTAACATTAGCTTAAGCTGCTCTTCTCTCCCGATCAGATTTTCCAACTACCTTTCGTATTGAAAATATGGCACCTGTATTCCTCTTTCTGTATTTTCCCGACCCCTTATTTTGTGTGTTAGGAATTGGTGCCGTAATATTCGTGTCATTGTCTCTGATATCTAAACACATACGCCACGTACATTCTTGCCATCTGTACGTCAATAACAGTTGTAGTATTTCAACATAAAGAACATTTACTGCTTAAAGCAAAGCCTTAAATTGCACATCTTTGGCAGACACAAGCATGGGACAGTGAGAGAGGGACGCAGAGCAGCCAGAAGAGTCAATCTTTCGCAACAACAAGCTGCTCAGTGCCTGATGTTGCGCCGCGGTTGCTTTATTCGAGAAAACGACAGACGTTATCGACCCGTGCAAATGACCAAACCAGTATTCAGTGTTTACTGTCCGCGAGTCAACTGCGTGGAGCGCGTACTTTAATCCCCACGGGAGCGCTTTATTAGGCGGCTCCGCCAAAGCCCAACGGCACGAAGAGGGGGGATCGGGGAAGCAAACGCGAGTCAGATACTCCCGGTACCAGAAGATCAACAGGAGGAAGTCAGACTAATAACAAAGGGCAACGAACGCCACTTCCGGTTCGCTCTGGCTCAGGAAGTTGCCTTATCGAGGAAACCTTGGCTGTTTTCTCCCTCTTGTTTGGTAGGGACGCGCGTGGTAGGCGCTCTCCCTGTCCCCGCGACGGTTCCGGAGAGTCGAGACGACCACGGCAAGCTGGTGATCGTACTACGTTCGCCCCTAAGCTGACAGTGCGGTGGAAGCTACGCGCTGGTTGGACCGGTTCGTGGGTACATCTTGCGCCACGTGATCATGCTCCCTGCCATACGCAGTCGCAGAGAGCGGGGTGAGGTGATGAAAGGGATGCGGTTGAGCGCGTAGCGTCCACCACACTGTCAACTCAGGGGTAAACGGAGTACAGTCTGCGCCGTGGAAAGGAGGCACTCTTCTCACGCTGTAACCGCGTCGAGTCTCGAGAGACGTCAACTGAGTTGTTTTTGTAGCATGAAAGGTTGAAAGGTTGCTTAGGAACGCCCTCAGTTGACTTAGAAAAAACAAGAAATAGTGTTTCTCGAGTGCAGAGCTTCGACGCTCTGCCTGTGACAAAGGGTACAGCTATTTTGAGATTAAATATCTGTGTCCCACGTTAAGAAGCCGGAAGCCACGTTTGCAACGATGGAGCTGTCTGCCATATTAAAAGTATTTTTCACCCAGGTCTCCATTTTCACGTTATACTTGGAGAAAGCGCAAACATGAATATTAGTTTTGGTACTTATAGATAGATGATAAATTGGACTGGTAACACAATAGCTGCAAGGCCTCTCTCTTTCTCTCGATCTCTCTAACACACACAATTAATGGCAGAAAAAATCTACCTCTACTGTAGTATTTTATGAAATTATAAAATATTTCGATATTATCACGAACTATTCCTTGTGAAGTGCCACTTTCCTATTCGTTCGAGTGGTGGGAAAACAAGCATTTAAAAGAAGTCACAATGTCATGTCATGGCGTCACCTGACATCAAGGTGCCATGTAACGCCACATGTGCAGGGGGGGGGTTACGTCAAGTTACGTCAGTTCACGTGACACATGATGTCACCTTCCGTCGAGCCTACGCCGAAGCACAGACATGAAAACCCTAAGTGATAGTCAAGTCAGTGCTCCGCAGTTAAAAAAGCAGCAGCTTTTTTCTTGGCACCCCTATTGATATTCAGCGGTATTCGCTCTTTCTCGCCCGAGTTGAAACGCGGTGGCGCCAATGTGCGAATTGCCCTTATTAAACACTTCCGTTTCTGGACTAGACGGCGTGTTTCGTAGCATTTGCGGGATCAAGTCTACGCTCTCTCTTTCTGGAACGGTCGCTTATAGCACTGTAAGACGTAATTCACTGATATGGTGACAGAACGAAGCGTAAGAAATTAAGAAATATACGCGGACCAGAAGTGTGCCGGGACTACTCGATAAATGGCGCCACTGAGTTTGTTGTCAAATAGAAAAGGGCGAATAAACCAGAGGTGCACAAAGTGAGTGTTGTTACCCACCGGGGTGTCGCGGGGTCTCGAGGACGCCAAGGTGTTGATAGCACTCCGACACCGCTTCAATTATATTCCTATCATCCTTCACATGAGAGCCTTCTTTAATCCACCGGGCGGTGTGGTTCTCGAGAAATATTGAATGCCAGTAAAGAGCGTGGAAGCAGGGAAGATACAGCAGCAAAGTGGAAAGTTGGGCAAGTTGGTTCATAGTCAAATACATAAACGCCCCAAAAACGACAGAAAGAATGAAGAGTGTGAGACAACACAAGGCGCGCTCGTAACTGAAGTTTATTTAGAAAAAAAAACACATAATCTAAGCCGTTGTAGAACGCCTATTCGTCACAACAATCAATGAAACTCCTTGATAAAATCAAACTCTTTCCCTGAGAGGGCAAAGGAGGGCTCGCTGACGCATTCATTTCCTCTTACACTAATCTCGAATGCCTCGGGTCTCGACACACCTTTTTTAGGGGCGAAGCTCCTTGGGGTCTAACCTTGTCCGTTCGGCGTCCATGCTCACATCGATTGCCATCCCATCTGTCTTCTTAAGAAAAGAAAAAAAAATGTTTGCGCAGTCGACAGGATTCGAAGCTGTGCGGGGAGACCCCAATGGATTTCTAGTCCATCGCCTTAACCACTCGGCCATGACTGCGGGACAAGTAGGGGCTTTGAGATGTGGTAGTAACTCAAGAACTGTGGGTGTCATGGATGAAACGTTGCATGTAGCCGCTTAACGTCTATACAGGAGAGGGCGCTGCGGTCAAACGTGTATATAATCGCGTTAAACTTTGCACGCATTGGCTCAACGTTTATAGACGAGAGGGCGCTGCGGTCAAATGCTCAAATGCGTATATAACCACGTTCCATACCACACATTCTCTTTCTGACATAGACCGTTAACTTAAGCGGTGGAGATTCGTCCCCACGGCTTCAAGCGGATCAGGCTGATCCGCTAGAAGAACCACTGGCTCTGCATTTCACCGACCATAAAGCAGTAATAATGAAGTCGAAACGCAACCCGGAACTCAGAACTACCTATGAGCAATAAAAAAAATCAGCGCCATCAGCACTGCCTATGAACAAAATCGGTAACATCAGCACCACCAGAGCTTCGCCCCAATCAACATCATTCACCTCCTGGAGATGCGGTCATTTTTTGATTCGCTAGAATTTTAACATTATGCAGAACTGGTGAGCATGGGCAACGACCACAACGTATGGCGAGATTACCAGGAGGGCTTGCTCTCATGGCTGCTGCATGTTCGCGTGCACGGTCTGACCAATGTACACGGAACCGCAAGTCAGCGGTTTCTCATACACCACTCCCATGGCACACTCAGCATATTTGGTCCGATGTTTTATGCTGCACTGCTCTTCAATTTTCTGTGGAGTGTTGATTCTGCGGCAAAAACACATTATTTCATCGGGGGCTGAGAATGCCACGGGAACTTTAAAACGCTGTGTAAGTTTCTTTAAATTATGGGACATTACATGAAAGTAAGGAATAATGGCCGGTTTCATTTTAGGTTTTTATTTTGCCTGTTGGTTTGTTACTTTCAATTTCTTTAACAATCTTTCCACAACCTCAGCCAGGCAGCACGTGCTGCCGCTCCAGATTTACGCTTATGCCATTCGACAAGGATGAAACCCAGACGATGGCAACGCTCTTTTTCATTAAGCACAGCCTTCCGCCAGTCACGCCAAAAGAATCTGCCGCATACTTTGATCTGAAACTTGGGAGCAGGTGGGCAGGTACAGACAATGCCTAAGAGTCTGCTGCTACGTAAGACGTGCAGCGCGAGAACGGCTGAGAGAGCGTACAGGGATCACCCACGGACTGCCGCTCAATACGCAAAGTTCTTCTGCAAAGTTCTTCTGGGAGAAGACGAGCCTGACGCTTCCCAAGGTCCAAAAACAAGGGGAACCAAGGCAACAACAGGTTTCTCTTATTGGGGACGTTGTACTTCCCCTAACATCTAGTCTGCACTAGACAAGAGACCCAAGTTCTCTGCCTAAGAACCCAAGCTGCGACCTGCTGTCAGGCTGGCCCTCATAAGAGGGCCGGCTTGACAGCAGAACTTAAGAAAGTGAGTCCGGGACCCCTGACCAAACTTAAGATGCGCGCTAAGGAACTTTGTGGTGAAATGAACCTTTCAGGTCTATTGAAATATGTACAGTCTTGCAACGGACTCCATTTAGACTTTTTATTTTTCCAAGAAGCATAAAACCGGTGTTTCCTTTAGGGCGATTGTTACGGAAAAGGGATCTTGGCAGTCCAACATGTCCGGCTTCCTTGCCAAACATCTCTCAACTTTGGAATCGCACGACCCTTTTTTTAGTTAGAAACTCAGAAACGAATATTGAATTTTGGAAGGGAGATGCTCATGGGATGCGTAGTGCTGTTTCTTCAGATGTGAAAGATCTTTTTCACTTTATTCCGGACGACCATCTTTTTTGGCTGCTAGAAAATGCATAGAGCTAAACGGCGAAGTGTCGTTCGTTAACTCTAGTGGGATCAGTGCGGACAGTTTTCTTTAGCTTTTATATTTTTATTTATCGCACATATATGCTTCTTTTCAAAAAGACATGTACGTCCAAAAAAAGGGCATTTGCATCGGGTCCTGTGTCGCGCCGGTGCTGTGCGATATTTCTTTAAAGTAATTTTGGCAACGCTATTGCTGAGAGGTTGGGTATTGGCAGCAGGATAAAGATTTTTAGGTACGCTGACGACTATCTTGTGTTTAGCGATATGGTAGACCGGTTGCTGGACGACGTTGTACCTGAGATGCTCGCTGTGCTTTGCTCATGCTCTGGCGGTCTGAGGTTTACTCATGAAAAGCCTGTAGAAAGGACACTGCAGTTCCTAGACCTAAAGAGACGTTTTTCTGGAGGGTCACATATGTTAAGCGTACGAGCCAATATAAAGAGAAAGGCATCCTGCCGTTCGAATCTGCTCATTCAAAAATAATCAAAGAGGCGCATTGCTAACACGTGTCTAGAGGCGTCCTTGAAACAATCTTGCAAACACTCTGCGCAAGACACTTTTAATTTACAGGTTTCACGCCTAGAAAAAGCAGGTTTCCCACAAAACGGCCTTGCTGAGTTTGCGGAAGGTTTGTTCAAAAAATTCAGAGGGCAAACCAACTGGAAAGAGAAAAACCGAAAATTATACCGTCAATTAGTCCTTGCTTGCATGCCATCTCCCATAATTCAAAGAAAGTTTCAGAGCGTTTCAAAGTTCCTGGTGGTATTCTCAGCTCCCGATAAAATGGTACGTTTGTGCCGCAGAATCATCAGTCCTCAACCAATCAAAGAGCAGTGCACCATCAAAACATGAGACCAAATATGGTGATTGTGCAGTGGGAGTGGTGTGCGAGATACCGCTGACTTGTGGTCATGTGTACATATGGTCAGACGGGTAGGTGTGTCAATGACCGCGCACGCGAACATCCATGAGAGCAGGCCCTTCTGTTAATCTCACCATCCATTGTAGTCGTCGCTCATGCTCACATGTTCTGCATAATGCTAAGATTCTAGCGAAGATATTAAAAAAGAAAGTGTGCCGAAATGTTCATGAGGTATTCGAGGTTAGTGCAAAAGGAAATGCGTGCGTCAGCGAGCCCTCCTTGCCCTGTCAGGGAACGAGTTTGATTTTAATAAGGGGTTTCATCGATTGTTGTGACAAATAAGTGTTCCACAATGACCTATATTATATGGTTTTCTTAAATAAACGTCAGTTGCAGAGTGCGCCTTGTGTTGTTTCCCCTCGTCTATGTCCCTGTCATTTTTGGCGCTTTTATATATTTCGTTAAAGATACTGCGGCTCCGGTGGTATGCTGTGCGCGGAAAATTAACGCAAGGACAGAGTGCCTGACATTGGTTTGTTGATGATGACGCGCGAGCACGGCCTGTTGTCGAACAGAGCTGTAGGAGTTCTTTTATCCATCGTGCCGCTGACCCTGTGCGAATCTGTATTTTGAACTTTGACAACATGTACGACGTAGAAATGGTCATGTTTCTAGGTGGAACCAAAACTGCGACTAGCCGTTTCCAAAATTGCGCAGATTATTTAAGCGATCATGCAGACGCACCCGTCCACTTTGTTTGTGTAAGATTATCTTTATTCTTCTGAGCGAAAAAAAGATAAAATCTTTAGCTTGTTTTCTTTTTTATTTTAGATATACAATACTGTGACAAGGGAAAACACCGACCGTGCTCATTATGACATACGATTCTTGAAAAGGGGTGAGAGGTGTCACCAGGCGATGGTCCAGGTGCTTCAAAGGTTCGTAGCCTAAAAAGTTAGCGCACCTCTGGTTCACAGAGCTGTTCCTTTTTTCTTGTAGGCACCTAACAAGGTGTATTTGAAATGCAATCGAGCAGTGTTTAACTTGTGCATTTTTAGAAGCGGTAGTTTTCTAGGCCCCACCACGCTCAAGGTCGTGTTATCAACGTCACTTAACAGCCGTGGTTGAAGCAAAGGTCGCGTTATCAAGATCACGAGCGGCCATGGCTAAAGTTAAGGTGGCTGAAGCATAAGCTCCGGTCGCGTAAGCCCCGGCTGCGTAAGCTCGTAAGCACCGGTCGCGTAAGGCCGGTGTCTGACGTGACCTGACCTGACGTGACTTGACGCCCTTGACGTCGTCCGCGACGTCATCCTAGAGGTAGTCTTAAACATCTTCTTGGAAGTCGTCCTCGGCGCCGTTTTTGAAGTCGTTTTTAGAGTTAGTTCTAGACGTCGTTCTTGATGTCGTCCTCTATGACGTCGTTCACGACGCCGTCTGTACGTCGTCCTGGACATCCTTCTTGACGTCGTCCTCTAGGACTTCGCCCTCAACGTAATCCTAGACGCCCTCTTGTCGTCCTCGATGTGTACGGCATACAACCATTTCATCACCGTACCATTTCCTTCTCTATTTTTCACTGCGAGCCAGCATTTAATTTATTTTGGCAAAGTGGCCAAACATGCAGTCAAATTTTTGTTTTACTCAAGCGAACAATTCACTGGTATTTTTTAAACCTACGATTAAATGATCCTGCCCTATCTTTTGAAGGATTAAAATGTGCAAAGCCTTGCGAGGACACAAAAGCCAGGTCGTGGCGTTGCGATTTACGCTTAGAAGAAATATATCGTACCATGTTGTTAAATCAATTTTCGTTCTTAATTCATATATTGAAAGTTTAATTGTGTATACGGTAATAATCAGGGATTTTTGTTACATATAGACCACCAGCGGGAGATAGAAACGAATTTTTCAATTTCTTGGAAAACTTTTTTTCTTTCTTGCTACGTCCCAACTACTATCTATAATCATGGGAGACGTAAATATTGACATGAACTTGAATAAAACTACCACCACAGACCTGTCTGATATTATAAGAGCCTTCGAATGTACAAATGCGATAGCTCTACCCACCAGGATTTCTTCAGGATTTGCCTTTTTACTTGACCTATGTATAATAAATATGCAGGACACTGCCTTCACTTCTGGGCTTTTTTCCAGCGACATCAGTGACCACCTTCCTATATCCTTTTTAATTTTCTTGCCAAAAAAATAGAAAGCAAACAAAATTCATTTTCTTATCATAATATAAATGAAAAGAACTCAATCCCACTTCTCTCCTTTAATTGACAGTGCTGACTGGAGCAGCGTTTATGAAGAAGTAAATCCTGATATGGCATTTAATTAGTACCAAAGTTGAAAACTGGGCTAGTTGGTGTAGGCCAAACATAATGTAGGTAAAACAGCGCAGAACGACAGACTAGAAGGAAGGAACAACCAAATACGGGAAAGCGCTGTCCCGTCTTGCTTGTTCCTTCCTTGCAGTCTGTCTTCCGGCACTGTTTTACCTACATTGTGTTTAGCATTTAGTCACTTCTTAAATGTCTCTAAATTGCTATGGCAATGCATTTCCCTTCGTACAATCGAGAATTATAAGCTGAACGTTAGCAAGCCATAAATAACGGAATGATTTTATAAACCTATAAATGATAAAAAAAAAAACAAAAAAACATGTACCATGACTTAATGAAAACACATGACCAGCAACTTCTGAGGCGGTTTGCAAAAGAAAGAAACAAAGTAACAACATATATTACAAAACAAAAGCGTGAGTATCATGAGACAAAACAAAAAGCGAGCCGATGATAATATAGAACGCAGTGAATGATATAACCAATAGGAAGTCTTCTTCGGTATGTATACATAAAATTATTATCGATAATAGAATGATTAAAGGGAATACCCTGCAAATATTATGAATGAACTTTTTGTTAGTGTGGGTGAATGTAATGAAGAGGATGACCCGGGCGATTCAGTCCTGGATAGATACAAGACTTTGCTTAATTCTATAATGCTTAAACCAACTACGGCGATTGAAATTCATAAACTGAATAAAACAATAAAAAATGCTGCTACTGTTAGTGACGGTTTAAATCGGTTCAACTGAAACACGTGTCACAAACACTTAGTCACATTCTGTCATACAACACAAATATTATCCTACAAACACTCATATTTCCGAACGAGTTGAAAATTGATAGAGTTACCCAAGCATTTAAAAGCAGGAAAAATAATTTGTACAACTATCGGCCAATTTCGATTCTGCAAACTTTTTTTGTTTTTCAAAAATATTTAAAAATGTAATTTATACTAAATGAGAGGCGTTTCTATATGTGTATATCAAACCTAATGAGGCACAATATGGATTTCAAAAACATAAATCTACAGAACAAGCCCAACTCCACATAAAAAAGAATAATAAAGAATATTGAAGATACTTATTTATACATTAGGTTTGTTTTTAGACTTTACAATGGCTTTTGAGACAATACAGCACATGGTATTATTGATCTAACTCAAATAATATGGCATACGTGGCTAGGCACTGAAGCTAACTGAAAGTTATTTAAATAACCTATATCAATATGCATTTAAATGAAGTATAGCCTCTGATAAGTTAAAACTACACAACGGAGCGCCGCAGGGATCTAACCTAGGCCCTTTGTTACTTCTAATTTGTGTAAACGATATGGCAAACATGCAGGATTCCCCAGAACTAATCATGTACGGAGACGGAACGAATGCGTTCTATAAAGCACAGTCTATTGATATATTACAAACTATGGACAACAAATACTTGGAAAAGCTGGCAAACTGGCTTAAGTGTAACAAATTTTAAACTTAATGCTAAAAAACTAAAGACATAAATATTTCGTCAAATTAACAAGCAAAGCGAAACTTCTGTACTTATTAATTTTGATGGAATGCCTACAGAACAGGTGAAAGAACACCAATTCTTAAGTATATGGTTTAATGAGGAGTACAACTGGTCGACGCGTGTACAGAAACTTTGTTCTGAACTATCTAAATTAATAGGATGTATGTATAAAATTCATGAACTACTCCATTTTATGGGTAAAAAGGTATTATATTATTTTTTATGTTATTCATAAATATCATACGGTGAATTAGTATGGGGCATCACAACTGTGACGAACTATAATTAAGAAATAGTGCTTCAAAAACGGATACCTCGCATGCTTTATAATTTTGAGGGTAACTTGCAATACTTGCGTACAGGCTCACCGTTTGAAAAATGCACTATGCTAAAGGCTAATAAAATATGTTGCTTTAAATTACTTCAGCTTATTCACAAAGAGAAGCTATACCTAAATTTAAAGAGTGTTAGGTCAGAACGTGCACTGCGGAAAAATATATTGGAAAAGCCTAAATTGAGTACCAATTACGGTAAGCAAAAATTTAATTATTAAGTTTTCTCTTTGTTGAAAAAAATTGAAGACAAATGAAACTTTCAGTGCTTCTTTCAGATTTTCAAGAGAAATTAAAGAACTCCTTGTGTCTAATGATATCGTAATCCCTGAAAGGAAATATAAAGAAGTTCTTTTAGACGTAGCTAGCATTATTTTCAGTCGCGTTTAATCTGGCACAAGTGTATCTTATTGTTTTGTTTGGTTCTGCATGGGCATTTGCAGATGTCGTGTTCTGCGTTGTACTGCAAGGGGAGGTGAAGGTTTCGTCAAGCTTAAATGGCTGAAGCCGAAAGCTAAAATGGCGCAAGCTGAAAGCTGAAAACTTCACACTCATGTTCTTCCTCTCCTTCATCGTCGTCTTCCTCCATAGTCTCAGGGTTACAGTTTATCACACTGAACTTACACATCCCCCCCCCTTGTTTGGAGCATATAAAGTATAAAAAAAATCGCTCTGAAAAGAATATTTAGATAAAGTTTTGCTGTGTTTGTGCCAAGTCGGCCTAGCATAAAAAATCGTACATTTACTTGTCAATATGATTTAAGGACATCATTTATTATTATATACGATAATTAAAGTCTTAGTTGTGTTGTTTCGCTTTGGTAGCTAGGGTTAAAAGAAACGTTGTAATGAAATGTTCAGATGGGGATTTATACGACTGAACTAGTTGAAAAAAATTGTATTGATTATCGCTGTAAAAAAATTAATTTCTTCTTGTTAACATTTGATATACTCATGCCCTTATTTTTATATTATTTCCACGGGATGTTTTAAGAGGAGAGTTGTTTTCACCATTCGTAAAACAGCAGACCCCGAATATTTGTCCCGTTCTTCAAGTTTAAAAATTGCGCACAGATGAACAAAGAGAAAGGCTATAGAAGAAATTTTGCTTTATTCTTGCCTACATCATATGTCAGCAAGCCGGATTCTCGTATAGGAGTTCGTGCTCTGAGATAACCAGGTAGCTCAGTTGTTTGGGCCACCATAAGATTATTATCTGGAAATGTAACGTCTTAAAATGTCCGGAGAACCAAGGTAAAGTTAAACTTGACCGTCTTTGGCCAGAGACTGGGTGTCTTGGCCCTAATTCTCCAGACCAAGTGTCCAATTCAGGCTTCACTGTTGGTAGTTTGGCTGTCTTTCGAAATCTCTGGGCCTCAATTGCAGAAGAAGGGCACCAGTTAAACTTTTACTTCCGGTCATTTAGTTTCATTTAGTTTTCTTCTGGCAACTTTGGGACCAAAATTGCCACAAGTGCTAGATTTAGTCATCACTGCTGGTTTTTCAATTCATACGTGGCATCATTGGCTCAAGAGTGGCGCTTTGCGCATTATATGTCAGCCAGAGAAAAGCGATAGGAACGCAAGATCAAAGTAATGTGGAGGTAACTAACACCTTTGACCAAAATCAAATAGGGCCCCGAGTTCGGCCCCGAGTCCCCTAGGGTTGCCGAGCTTGCGCCAACGTAGGCGTCTCTCTGGCTTGCTAAACCTGGGTATACGGCTCAGGTTTAGACCTGGTTCAACCAAACAAGTGAGGTTTTGTATTACTGTTCTGTTCAGAGCAAGGTTTAGCTGGACACATCCATGTTTTATACACGCAGATTATGAAACAAAGTCGCAATTCGGCATCTCCTACTACTCGTTAAGCTGTCAAAAATTAAACAAATGTTCATTGGAGTTTTTATCGATTCGTTTTGATTGTGTACGCGCAACTAATATTCCGGTGAACTTTCCAGTAATTGGTCATCTAGTTATTAGGATTGATTATAATACCAATTTATTATCTAGTTATTCAAACTAGTTAGCTGAATGGTTATCGGGTAAATCTGCTCCTTCATAGTGAGAAACTGCGTAAAAAAGAAACACCACGACCGTTTTACTACCAAACTAAAAATAAGTGGTCGTAAAAGAACTATGTTTAATTATAATGCAATTAAATGCAAAGGTGCAAGCGAGCCGGACAAGAATGATGAAAATAATCCCTGGAGAAGGGAAACAACAAGGACAAAGGACAAACACAAATCTCCAAACACAGCTGGGTGACTGGTGCGCGACCGAAAAATCCGCCTGGTCCGGGTATCGAACCCGGGACCTCTCCATATCCAGTGGAGCGCTCTACCAACTGAACTAACCAGGGGTTAGACGTCAGTAGAGCAAACAGGTTTTATCAGCTGCCACCAGTCTTACACGAACAAGGGTGAAAGGCTTGCATTTTAAGGTTATGATTATAATGCAATTGAGTGTAAAGGTGCAAGCAAGCTGGGCAATAATGACGAAAATAATTCCTTTAGAAGGGGAACAAGAGGGACAAAGGACAAACACAAATCTCTAAACACAACTAGTTGTGTGGTGCACGACCGACAAAATCTGCCTGGTCCGGGAATCGAACCCGGTACCTCTCCATATCCAGTGGAGCGCTCTACCAACTGAACTGACCAGGTGTTAGATGTCAGTAGGGCAAAGAGGTTTTATCAGCCGCCACCAGTCTTACACGAACAAGGGTGAAAGGCTTGCATTTAAGGTTACGATTATAATGAAATTGAATGCAAAGGTGCAAGCAAGCTGGACAAGAATGACGAAAATAATCCCTTTAGAAGGGGAACAAGAGAGACAAAGGAAGAGCAGAAATCTCCAAACACAGCTAGGTGACTGGTGCGCGACCAAAAAAATCTGCCTGGTCCGGGTATCGAACCCGGGACGGCTCTATTTCCAGTGGAGCGCTCTACCAACTGAGCTAACCAGGGGTTAGGACGTCAGTAGAGCAAACAGGTTTTATCAGCTGCCACGAGTCTAACACCAACAAGGGTGAAAGGTTTGCAAATTTGTGTTTGTCCTTTGTCCCTCTTGTTCCCCTTCTCCAGGGATTATTTTCATCAACTATTTATAGTTCTTTGGCTTGTCAATATTTTTCCACCCTAAACAGTTATTTTAAGCACCCCTTAAAAGTGTTTTTCGTTAGAGACCTATAAACCTTAAGGAGTTCTTTTAAGCTCATGTTTGGATGCGAAAGAGTTCTTCATAGCTCAGTTGCCTTTTTAGTTCGCCAGGGGCGATAGTGCTTGAGGTGAAACCGTTATTCACGAGCTGAAAAAGTTCTTGGGGCGTTAAAGAACCTTTCAAGAATAGATTTGTTAGAATGCACTATGCGGTAGACGACGAGATTACAAAACTGTCAAGTACGAGAGACATAGAACTAATTTCAAAAGAAAGTGAAAAAAGAACTTGGATATAAATATTAACTACGGGTCTCTTTATTACCTACTTTTATTGCAGGATAGGATAACTCAAAACTTATTTAAGCTCTGTCGCAGAAAAGAAAAAAGAAGGAAGTATTTATGTTATTTCAGTATGAAACATTCCACGAAAGAAGGTATCTTGAACATGTCTCAAGGCGCTCATATTACTTGTCCCCAGTTCGCTAGTGCGTCATTCAGCGTGAAAATACCAGCGCAAGCGCAGGAGGGGAAAAGAAATACGATGAACTAAAAAAAGACGCTCTTGGTATTCAACGCGCAGCAGCGAAATGACACGTCCCGTTCGTTTAGGTGCCAACCTGCCAAGGATGCGGTTTCTGGAGCACGCGGCAAATCTATCAGGCGACCCTAACCAACACGTTCAAGCAGAAAACAAAAAGCTAACTGTATACCAATTCCAGAAATACCCAGGGACACACGATGTCAGGGAACGGCGACGACGAGATGACGACGCCAATACTTCCACCCAGAGAAACACAACACATTCACGCACATATATGCAACATACAACGCACGCGACAAGACGGAAAGTCAACTGTATGTGCCTGCCACGCAAAACACTCGTCAGTCGATCACGTTCCGCAAAACCACAAAGCGATTCTGTTGTATCCAGTTTTTTTTACCTTCTTTTCTACCAGTTCTTTCTTTTTTTACTTTCGTTTTTATTTGTTTTTGGTTTTCTCTTTTCGGTGCCCGGGCAGGAGTACGAATTTGAATTCCACGCACACAATGCGAGCGAAGCGAAGATGTGGACCAGAAGGCGGAAAAGAAAGAAATAAAGAAAAACAAAAGAAAAAAAAACGCGAGAAAGAAAGAAGTACAGGGTGCCACATTTGGGGCCATCCGACAACGGCGCCACCAACCGCCGTTTCGAAGCCGCGCACTTTCAAAAACCCGACGCGATAGTTCAAGATCGGCCGCATCTGCGTCCTATTCAATTCAGAAGTTCATTCGATCGCTGTCCTTTCACTTTCTATCTCTATTTCGAGATCCATAATTTACTTTCTTTTTTCCCCTCCATATATTCTTATCTGTATAACAACACGGAGGATAGGAGGTCGATGCGAGATACAAGTCAGCGATCTGCCTCGACTTTAAGAAAAGAGCAGAAAAAACAAAAGAAAAAACAAAACCGCATCAAGACAAACCGAAAGATGGAATTGCGCCAAGAACAATAAAACAAATAACCGTATCAAAAAAGACGATACTGTGAGAGAGAAACAAGAGCGCAAAAGCGCGGACAAAAGAGAAAACGAAGCCAGGGCACGATATATTCGGGCATTCGCATGCATTTATGCGAGCGCTCGTCTTTCCCCCGCACGGCCTCGTGTAGCCAGCAAGCTGCCGCTATAGGATCCCTATCTAGCCGCAACTGAGCATTGCATCCCTAATGCAGCTTCCGTTTGTTTCCAAAGCGATGTTGCAAAGACAACCTCTGCACGGATGGATGCAGCGAAGCGAGCAGCGTGTCCTGCCAAGCCCGGCGCTTGCTGCATCCCTCCGCGCTCGCTGCGGGAGTGCGAATGTCTAATAGTGACTGTATGAGAGATCAGCTCCCGCGGCAGCTGCGTTTAGCTTGGTGTTGTGGTGGCATTGCCTCGCAGTATATACGTCTACAAGTCGTTGGTATTCCGATTTAAACGCGCTCGTATAATTTCAGATTCGGTCACGCGGTTTTCGCCGGAACAGCGAGCTCGCGCGATCGTTTTCGTTACTAGGGGAAGAATGAACCGTGCAATATTTCTTCTTAGGGAGTAATGGATTCACGTTGTGTGGAGTGGCCATTGTGTCACGGACCATCCTTCTACGATCACACATTTTTGAAACACATAATAAACTGTGACGTGTGTTTTCGGTTGAACTATAGTCCTTGTTCGGAGGGGTGTCTCAGCGTGAAAAGTATCTGCTTGGTAGACCGCTTCCCGCCGCCCGCCACCGTCTGCTAAATATAGCCGATTGAGTTCACCTGGTACAGCAGAAAATTTGATGGCCACTGCGATAGTGTCACCCCCGTAGTACGCCTCCCTCACGGGTGGCTCCTCGGCACTATTGGCTCACGTAAGCAATCATGTGACTATAGCAACAGCAAATGGCGTGCTCATCGGAAGTCTCGGTACGATTCTCGGCACATAAACGATTGCCTCCGAGATCTACCAACCCACCAAAGTATTCTGCGTATGAACAATTTGTCACGCATAACCAAAGTACAGCCGTAATTGTTTTGTTGTTGTTGAACGTACATACCAGATTCTTTAAACTCTAAAAGTGTATTACGAAATAAAAAAATATTTGATACATTATAGTGGTTTAAAAACAAATTGCAGGAGCGTTCATGCCATGCGTAAGGGCGGTGGAGAAAAGCTCACTGTACAAATATTCTTCGAAGAAAAGTTCACAGTAACGCTGTCAGATGCTGAGGGAAAATCAACTACCATTTGGCGGATGTGAAGAAAAGCTCACCTTCGAATTCGCAAATCGAGCGCCTACTCAGCTGAAAACATTCACTAGTCTAAAGTATGTTTGGATGCCATATGTGCATGTGATTATTATTCACATAATTATCACATATATATCTTTATGTGTACCTTATGTACAGCATGCACTAATTACGAGATAATTTGGGAAAATATAACCAGCGTAATTGGCAGCAGCTTGAGTAGTTGCTGGATTTCTACACCTTACTGAATTAGCTTTCAGGTAGTAGCAGGCACCGCTGACTAGGCAGTGGATGCTACTTTCCCGCTGCGCCTGTCAAACGTAGGTGTCTCACCATGTGATCACTCTCTCTGCGCACACTAACGCACAATGAGCGGGGTTGGCCAATAAAGGGCCGGCATATGATTGGCCCAGAGAGCACGTAGCTGCAACTGTTATGTTCGCCTAGCGGTGGACAAAAGTATAATCAATTTTAAGTGTGCAAACATTTCAATCTTAACCCAAGTTGCACACCAGAGAAACGCCTAACTTAACACAAGCATGGCAATCCTCGGACCGAACTTGGGCCTTGTATGGTTTTGCTCCAAATCGTTAGTGAATGCCAGGGCACTGGTATTTTGCGTTTTTACGGCTTTTCTCTAGCTTGCCACATAATTGCGAAAGTGTCAGACTTGAGCCATTGATATCACGTATGAATCGAAAAACTAGCAGTTAAGCCTAAATCTGACACTTGTTAGGGATGAGGCCCAAATTTGCCAAATAAAAACCGAACAACCCAAAGTTAAGCCTAACTCTGGCACTTTTTTTGGGCAAATTAGGGTTAAGGAACCCAGACTGTTGCCAATGAGGGTCAAGTTCGGCGCTACCCTGGCTTTTTCGGGCTTTTTAAGGCGCTAACTCAAAATACAAAAACCACGTTTTTTTTTTCGAAAGAACTGTGCTGCCTGAGAAACTTAAAATGGCAACCACATGAATTTGTTGTTCCAGTAAGGTATATTGTTGTTTTACGCAGATTCTGTCGAACGTGGTTGGACCGTTTATTATAGTGTGCATATTTAAGCACCTTCATGTGCGGTGTTAAAAAAACCAAGGCAGTCAGGTGGCTTTAAGAAGTGCGTTATTTGAGCGATTGTTTCCTCAAACAAAGTGCTTTATAAGATGACGCACGCAATCAATATTTATCTATATCGATCCCCAGCCTTTACTACAAGTATATACTTTATCCTGCGAGAGGAACAATGACTTTATTGTCGAGATTAGACGCCCACGGCGTCTTGCAAAAATACCAAGAAATAATTTAACCAGCTATCGAGAAAAACAAACATACCAAATCGCTATCTCTAGTTCAGTTTCTGGGGCAAATAACGGAGAACTCGTTTCGCTTTGTATAATGTTTTGAGGTGGGCTAGTCGGTGGTGCACAGAAAGCATATTATTGAAAGAGCGCAAACACACAAGGACAAGTAGAAGGGACTGTGTCTTTGTCTGTGTCCCTTCTCCTACTTGTTCTTGTGTTTTTTTTTACGCTGTGTTAATAAAAAAATTCGCTTTGTATATTTTTGTTTTCAGAAGGCTTACACTGGAAAGCATGACCACGTGACGTGGACGACCCTGCTGATTTTACAACCTTCAACGCTATACGTTATCACTGAGTAATGCGGCGTAACTCTACGGCCTAAAAAATCCATTTAGTGAAGGCTGTGTTTGCGCATGTAAACGAAAAACGCTCTTTGAGTCTCTGAAACTTGTGTATAAACACGCCGTCCATGACGCTAAAAAAAGATTAATCCAGACTGCGTGCTCCCTCGCTTGGGTGCGCACGCTATTAATGATCTCTGTTGGTACCGTCGTGCGACACGAGGGTGGCACACAAAAAAAATTGTGACGCAGACTCAAATGAATTTTTAAACTGTTTCGTGAACTGCACAGGAAAAGTAAGCGATATGGGCATTATCTCTGCGCAGTAAGAGTTTTTATGGAAAGCCGTTTTGAGACTCGTCATTTCGGTTCAAGTCTTGTGTAGATTACAGCGAGTCGCACTCCTCGGGAATGTCTTTGATTGAAGGGTGAAATAAGGTAAAGGAGCCAAGTTGGTATGCGCCTTACAGTACTTGGTTAGCACCAGCCGGTTATTCAAACATTTTTGTCTTGTTTCTATATTTTAGATTTTTATTTGCCTTGTGTCTTGACGGTTGCGGTTGATACGGGGTCACTGAGAGTGCAACCGGTGTTTGTGAGTCTTTCAAGCAGCATCGCGAAATACATCGCAAAGGCACCCAGTAAGATGCCTCCGGATACGCGCGCATTACTACTTCAGAATTTGAAGCGAAGCCATTTTGAGAAGTTTGCACGCTTGCTTTTGTCTATATTTAAAAATACTTCATATATGAAAAAGTAAATAGCTGCCTCAGCATGTATCAGGAATCATTTAAGGGGGTGTGTTACAAAATTCTGCAATTTCAGATACTGTAGATATTTCCGTATAGTCCAGATGGCGTTGCTCTCCAGCTCTCTGCTCCTCTCGCTTACAATATTCGCTAAAGACTTTGTTTGTAAAAAAAAAAAAATAATGAAATTAAGCTTGACATTTTGTAAACGAAGCTCTCTTTTTAAACGTACTCATTCATAACACTTCCGAGCCTATCGCTAATTTCCTAAATCGGCAACGCTGTTCTCAAGTCGGGGCACGCCACAGCAAGTTTAGGCGTTAGAACGTTTCGAGTGAAGGTTTCATTTCCAGGAAATGCGGCTAACTGTCAATCGAACTGTTAGAAAAGCTGCGACATTCTCATGATCTAGCCTTTTTTAAGGATGCTTTTGATTAACATGTTTAATTGGTTTCAAATGAACCGTGCTGATTGTGATATCGGTGGAGTTCTCTACAACTTTGTTTCCTCCTCCTTCAGCTAAAAAAATAACATCATTTTGTTGCAGATTTATTTCTGCGTTCACGGCCATAACGTTTACACACATTATTATTGCCATGGAGACACTAATATAGAAATAATACGAGTGTTATGGCGGTACAAAATAACAATGTTAGCGAGTGCTGTTGCTGGTTTTGGATATCTTAAACATCGCGAAAGTGCTTGGTCTAAAATAAACCTCCTTTTAACATCGTAGTACGACACCATTGCCAAGAAGTCTGTAAAATTTTAATAATCACATAAATTAAATTCTGGCCAAGGATAGTAAAATGTTGTACTTTATCCGTAGGAATTTAAACAAAAATACATCTTGCAGCGTGAGACAGACGTTATATTTTCTTTCATCAGGTCGGTTCTAGAGCATGTGTGTGTCATCTGGGACCCGCCGCAGAGTTACCTAGTACAAAAGTTAGAGATATTTTAAAGTCAGGCATTAAGGTTTGTGACAGGACATTACAGCCTATATAGAAATTGTTCAGAAATGAAAGATAAATTAGGATGGGCCACTCTTAAATATCAAAGAAGATGTTTAAGGTTGAAATTAATTCACACAGTTTATTAAGACGTGCAGGTATCGAAAGAAGTTTGCACATATTGGATCCGCATCATGTATCTGCAAGATTGCATCACTCAAAAAAGCGGCGAAATTTCGATATTGAACTGACTTTTTTTTTCATCATTCTTGTTTAAACTATTAGGGAGTGGAATCCTCTTTCAGAAGAGCTGTTTCCGGTTTGTGGTGACATTCTTTTTTTATATGAAATTAGAGAGTTCCATTCAAGTATACGAATGTATTCTTCATTGTTCTTTCTTTTTGTGTGTTTGCGGAAATTTTGAATATGTTCAGTATGTGCACATAATATGTACTAATGCCGAACGTTTTTTCTCTGCTTAAGTGTAAAAATATATTCTTTTTTTTGCGTGTATGCACAAATTTTAAATATGTTCATTATGTGTACGCAATCCATGCACCCCCATGCATAATGCCTAACGGCGCAGAAGGTATTTGTATAGATAAATAGATCAATCAATACCATCAGAAAAGTTGCGTGGCTCTGAGCTCGATGGCACTCACCGTGTCCAAGGCACGACGGTCCTGGAGCTGGGGACGTCAAAACTGCAGCTCCGACGCTGGTCTTCGCTCAGCTGGACTTTGATGAGCATCGGGTGACAGAGTCCTCCGCTGCTCGAACTCTTAGAAGGCGACGAAATCAGAAACAGCGGTCGTCCCTGGCGCTTGGAAAGCATCTCACTCGCCGTCTTGGTGACTTTGCTCTTGATCTCCATCACAGTTCTAGAGTTGCAACCGTTCACAACGTAAAACGAGGGTCCTTGCTTGTTCAAGAACAAACACTCACACGTTGTTCACACGGTAAGCCAGCCAAACGTTTCACTCAAGTTTATGAAATCATCTGAGCTCGAGGTTATCGAAGCAAAAAAGCAGTTCTAGCGGATGCTGCTATACGCTTGTTGTCGGATAATCCAGAAGTTGTACTTGAAGATCATAGTTGATCATGTAGTTTGGCGCTGTGCGGTGAGGGCTCCGGCGTAAAGTCTTGCATCAAAACCACACGATTACTTACTTCGCTGCGGTGATATCTGCACTTTTGTTTTTCATTTGCCACGACGTCTACTTTGAAATCTTGCTTGCGGGGTTTGATTTGTGCGTGTGTTGTTATAGAAAAAATAAGAGCCGCTGTTCACAGCATCTACCGAGGTGGTCCCTGTGTACAAATTTGGTCCGCCGGATACTCTTAGAGCCGAGAAAAATATGTCCTTTAAAACCGAGAGAAATTCGGCCGGTTTGTACGTTAACGGTGTTGAAGAATACGACCGCCGCGCTTGACTTTGCCAGGGCCAAAACAGCTTTCAAAACTTTCCACGTAAAAGGTGCAACCTCATCCGCCTCGAGCGAGTGCGAAAACGACCACTGCTCTGCGGCCCTGTCCTGGATTATACTATCACACGATCTTTTCACCGGGTTCTTAAACGGGCACTTTCGCTGGGGTTCGGTTCAGCTAAGTGCAATCAGTGGCTGACCGGAGCACAAAGTGCGACCGGAGACTCCGGAAACGTCCGCGGTTCGAGGTCATCAAAGGGGCGCTCGAAACGACCGAAAGTGCAGCTCTGATTCAGCTTGGCGGTCAACACACTATTCTCGCTCCTCAAACAGCACGCTACGCACACACGCGATCGTTTTTTTTATTGTTTGTTTTAATGTTTGCGAGAGATAGCCAATACTGTTTTCAAGCGTTTGAATTGTTTCAGAGCGAAAAGTTATCACAACTATCTGGGACTCGTCATTTCGAGCTCTTTAACCCAAGAATAAGCAAGCATTGGTCGGTTCGAAACGTGTCGAGAGGGCTGCGTAACGTACCAAACTTCGTGCTCTTTGAATATACAAAGCGAGCGCCGAAAGGGAGAGCTCGTGGAAACGCGGCTGCCCCAGTGACTTGGAGGTTTCTTTGGTTCAGTCGTTTGTTGCAAGAGTAGTTTCTCCTGAATTTTCTATTTTGGGAATCCGAGCTTCTGGCGTTTTTATTGTTTGGGGACCACAAGAGCTCACGCTCAAAGTGAAGCCTAAATGAAAGTAAACAAACATTCAATGAGGCTAAGCAAATAAACTCAGTGCTTAGACTTGGCGTGGCGTGGATTTCTCAAGAGGATGCAAGAAAACATTCGAGTTCTTTTATTTTTATTTAAAATGAAGTATGGGCGTGCGAAGATGTTGTCGAAACATTATGTTCACCCATCGCCGAATATTTGGAAATTGTTTACGGCCTCATCAGAACCTCTACGCATATTCACATGACCAGTTTAGTCTTCCGGAGCATTCGGCACCATTATCTGGGTCGCTGTCGAGCACGCGAAACTAAATAAACTAGACTGCCTCGGGCAGATTAAATTGAGCTCGCCGGATCCGCGTACCAATCTCGATCTCTTTCGGGAAAGAACCCGCATTCCGTAATCTCGTCGTCCGAACGTTCATTAAGCGCTGCGGCTCGCAAAGCACACAGACGCATGAAATACTAGTTTTTAGATCTATATCTACCAAAACACTGCCTCTGCTTTGTGATCCTCTTTCTTGCCCCCGGACCGTGTCAACAAACTTATCCCTGGTTTTTAGTTTTTGTTTTGGTGGGCGTCCTGGATTACATAGAGTGCGTAAGTCGACGAACTCGAGTAATATAAAGATGGCTGCTAGGGGTCATCACTATCAGCTAGAATTGTGAAGCTCGGGAACAACGAGTCTAAAGTCCTAAGCTGCTTGTTGTGGTGTCTTGGGAGAGCGATCTTGCTTCGAACAACTGCTATTGGTTACCAGCTGAGCATTAAGTAATTTCTTTCTAACAATATATGTGCTTTTTGAAAATGTGTGGGACAATGGTGGTGCCCAAACGATTTTATAACTTGCCTAATCGAGCTCTCCAAAGAGCAATGAATTGATGGTTTCGTCAATAAACTTAACTTAATCTCTCATATGCGGCTGGCAATTCCTAACAGGCATTTTAGTTGTCAACGAAGGGAAGTTGACAAAACTAACGAATAATTTACGGACAATTTTTTAAAAGTTTCGTTCCTGATTTTAAATGTTAGTGACCTTCCAAGTATAGTAATCTATCCCGACGTAGGTAGCTAAATGAGTAAGGTTATGAAAATTGCACGGTTGCGACACTGACTGTCTATCACTAAAATCGACTGGATTTAAAGCGTGTCGCACAGAGTCACAAATCTATATTTGGATGGCCTAGCACACATCCCCTGCTCTATTCGTTCCTAAATGGGCGTCTATCTCTAGACAAAACTTCGGATTTCAAAACTACCTCCTAAAAAACAACAGACAAGCACCTGTATGCGAGCCCTATTCAACTAACCATTCCACAGAACGCCGAACGGGAATGCACTAAAGCTGGGATACATTCCACAACTTCCGATTTGTGCGAAAAATAGCCGAACCAATCTCCACTAAGTTTCTCGCTGTGTCCAAAGCCCCGCAAACCCTTATGTCACTATCCTGATACCCGCCAACAGACACGTGCTTGCTCTTAAATCTTCGAAAGAGCTTACGAAAATTTCCTCGATTCCGATACGGGCGAAGAAACAAGAACAACAGCCGCGGAGTTCAAAACGGCTTAACTCCCAGACTCACCCGCAAGCAAACCAGCGGAACCGCGGAACAAAATAGCGTAGCAGTCCCCCTTCGTGACGAACTCCCCAAACACCGGCCACTTCACCCTTGACCCGTCAAGTTCCGCGCCTCTTTGACGAAGCTCACATGGTCACCCGGTCCCCAAGTTCCGGCAGACGGGTCCGCACTTTTGGCAGGCGAGTTCGACGGCCACGGGCAATGCGTCCGCACCGACACGGCGTCAAAGGGAGAGCGAGTTGGTGCCACTGTTGCTCCCTCGTCCTGTGCACGGAGTCAGTTCGGAGCTTGAGAGTTCGGACCTCGGGCGACGGGGGCTCGCCTCGCGAGGCGTCGACAGGCGGACTGGGCCGCGTGACGGGCACGGGGGGCCCCCTGCTTTCCAGATGCACCCGTCTATCGATCCGAGAGCCGAGGTTCCTTTTTTTTATATATTATTTCTCTCGCTCTGAGCGCGTGTTCGCTTTCGCCGCTCGAAGCGCCCCGCGGCGGGAAGAGGCTCTGGCTGGAGTTCTCTTCGCTGCATCTCCCGCTCACATTTATGGGGATACATTCGGGATACAAGCTGCGCTAGTGCGAGAAACGGGGCTCCAAAATACCGTACCGCGGAAATGACTCTGGTGGTTTAGAGCGAAGGGACGAAGCAAAACGCAATTTGCGGAATCATTTTCGTTTCTTTTTCATTTTGTTGACTAGATGAACAAATCTCTAAATAAACCGCCTTTACGCTCGCCTCTCGTAAACGCATGCCCCTCCCCCCATGAGGGGTTTGTTTTGGAGGGTTGTCGAACTAATTTTGACTCTCCGCCAAGGAACATTGAAAGTGGAGTTGTTGGGGTAAATTTACTAATTAGGAGCCGGGAGAATGACCAAGTTCGGGGAGTAAAAATTACCTACCCATAACGCGGGTGGGGGAAGGGGAGGGGGGGGGAGAATTCGCACGTGTGCGCGACCTGGAAAGTTTTTGCGACGAGCCTAATGTGCGAAAATGGGCAGCCAATTTCGCATAAAAGTAATCTCACTTCCATTTATGATGGTTCGTCGCTCCTCCTCTTGCCTCGGGGCACTTGCTTCCACCACGAGCTAATTGCGTGATGCAGGGTACCTTCCCTCGTTCATTGATTAATTCGTGTTTACTCTCGCTTTCCACATGCTTGTCCTCACTTCTCTACAAACTCCCTAAAACCTCGTGTGTCTATTATATTATCACTTTTCCTTTTACCCCCTTTCTCGTTCCAAGGCATTAACATCATCACACTGTTGACTGCAATGCAACCAGCTGGCAACAATACGAGGAGTCTTCTTCACCCTGCGAATGACGATGGCATCTGTGTGTGCCAAAAGGGGGCTTTCAAATTGAATATAGCAAATTTGAAGCACCGATCGATTGAAGAAATACATCCTGGATGTGTTCTTTGCCCCAGATGCCGAAGAAATTTACCGCGATATTTGTAGCCATCTTTTAGTCGATTCCGAACAGTGAATTCAACATAGTCGCAATGAGCATGACGTTTCATATTATTTCTACTAAATATCGCGCAGAATATTTTATAGTGCTTCTCAAATAGAAAAGGGGGATTCATCTATCAAGTGTCTTCATTGCAATGATCAGATAGATAGCTGCCTATTTCCAGAAACATCGTTTATTTACCGTGCAGCAGCTAATAACAATGAATTTGACGAAAATGTATTTTCATTGACTCAGAAACAATAACGAGTTCGTTATATTTAATTTCTACCAGGTGATACCTAATGTGAGCTGCGAAATATTAACTATATATAAAAAAATATAAGAAGACTACGGCAAAAATGTTGAACTCCCTATGGGACCCATTTTCAATACCAGCAAACAAAATATTTAGCTTTTATGGAAAAAAATAGGTTCTCTAAATCTCTCAGATGTTAAAAAAGCTTTTCTTAAACGCGAAGCATTGGGTAGAAATTCCAAGATATCCTTTGTAGTATTAACTTACTATTTCTTCTCTAGCATAGTGCTTTATATGCTTATACGATTTGTGCTACGCTAAATCTTGTAAGGGGCACGGGACCCATGCCGGTCGTCTTCATCACGTTTATATGAATACGAATATACTAATACAAATATACGAATACGAATGTAGGAATACGAATCTACGAATACACGAATACAAATACACGATTACGAAGATGCGAATACGAATATACGAATATAGCATGCTATATTAATAGCCCGAACGTGTTTTTCTTTTGTCAGAATGCTTTTTTGTTGATGGCATTCTTGAAGCTCCCTTGATAGGTCGCGGCAATTCAGGCATCCGCAGTGATCGGTTTTCTACGCACTTTAGAATGAGGCGCGTAGAGAGGAAAGCAAATAGTGGTGTAGTCTTATATTGCCCTGGAACTTGACCAATTTATTCGAAGGGGTTGGAAAAAGATCATTCAGATTAGTTTGATTGAAGTCACTGTAGGTTAAAGGTACTTATTATTTACCACTAGATGTAATTTAAACATGGCAGATTGATTAACCAGTTTGTCCGCTCACTGGAAACAACGAGAAGAAAAAAATACTATTAATTAAAAGTGCAGTATAATTAACAACCTTTATAGTCTTGTGAACCCCGTTATGCTAGAACAAAAGCTTGATTTACTTCTTCCGCTGCGTTATGAATTGCTTACAATAGGACATTACATAACTGACCAACTAAGTGTAAGCTGGAACTCAACGTTTTGATCTGCTCAGAAAAGCACCACCTTTTCCTCGTGTTCAACAGATATATATCTTTGTTACAATACAAATGTAATTGGAATGCATAAAATAATAAACAAAGAATATTTTAAAAAAATTTCAAGATTATTTTGCTGGAAAAAAATTTACTTAAATTATAATACCAAAAAAGGCGCGATTAAAATAACGATTTAAATCATGGTGTAGATAAGGATTCATCTCAAGATTATTTCTATTTTCCATCCTGGGTTGTTCTTAATACAGTAGTGTGACTCATATTTGGAACAGGCGTTTGACGGAGGAGCCTTTCACGATAACAATAACCTCAAACTTCTGGAAGGCGACAATCCCTCATTCAGAAGAGTGTTCTGTGAAATTATTTGCATTAATGGCAATTTACTGTATAATCAAGGCGTACTCAAGGCGTTCCACCTACATCAACCATCTTTCAACAAAAGAACCCACGGCAAGCTTCTATCTGAGTCGGAAGACCACCAAAAATAAAACCTTTCTGGATAGTCATTTTTCAAGCTAGTGGCTACAGCAGAATTCAGTTCCAGAGTACACTGCAGCACACATAAAGCCCAAAATTTTCGGGCAACCACCTACTATTGAGGAGCGTTCGGCACAAGGTTATGGGAACAAAGAAAAATAAAACCCATAAATTCTATTCAGGTAATGTTTAAGCCGTTTAAAAAAAAAGCCCCTTTTAAGGCGGATTTATTTAGAAACAAGTTCCAGTAAACGCCTTAATCCCTTTACTTTTGTATTCATCCCGTCAGTTTGGTGCGCAAGTCTATCTAACACTTCTCACTATCTCCTCATCTTTTCGAATCTCCCCTTACGGTGTCTCCCTCCACCTCATCCCAAACTGAAAACCAACATCTCAAGGATTGGCCGAAATGTTATGTGCTCCTGTTTCCCCTTCCAAGCCAAACTCTCAAGAGGATACATTTTGCTGTCAGACAGCTCGGCGACAACACTCAACTACACTCACCCTCAACGAACAACTCGAGTGGTTCCATTCCCGCTAACAACGCGCACCGAGTACTTCGCAGGAAAACAAAAAAGGCGTACTGCGTTCCTATTCCAGACAAGCGAAGAACTTCTTCGGAAACTCGGAAGTGGAAACGTTAAAAAACCCGCGCTGACGAATAGGCATCCTAACGCGCCGTGACGTGCAAGACGATGTTAGGCGGAGAGGCGGAAGTGGTAGAGAAAAAAGAAAGAAAGGAAGAGAAAAAAATGCGGTCCCATTCATTCTTCCTGGCAGCGGCGACGTCGTTCTTCAGTTCGCCCACTCGACCAGAAAAAAGCCGAGGATCAGTGCGGCTTTGCCGGTTCATTCCCACAACGATCGGCAACATTGGTGGGCGGTCTAGGTCTACTGAATCTCCCGTACAAAGCAGGGTTGGGCGGCTTAGGCAAATATCAGACGGTGTGTGGTTTTGACGCACTCCTGCTTGGCAAGATGACTAATTTATATATTTCTTTTTACAAAAAAATGAAAACCTTTAACACAGCCAGGCACATTGAATGCCTATATAGGCGTATTGAAGTTGCTGTAATATTTTAAAGGACGCTCGCTTTTTTTTATGCGGATCCTCGAATGAAACACGTGAAAAGCTTCAAAGCGACGAATATGATTCCTTACAATTTCCGCCCCGTTTACTTAGCCAAAGAACACTTAAAGACAGCCAATCTCTTTGATTTACGAAAACCGCTAAACAAATGACACGCAAAAAAGAGAATGTTTGACCTAACACTAGTTTGGCGGTGCGGCACTGAACACGACACAACTTTCATAGCCATTATGCTATGAAAGTACTAATAAACAAAATCCTCACAATGCCATTGCAGTGCGTCAGCATTAGAACGTTCGTTTTTACGAAAACCCGCCAGTTTCAGTCCGTGCGTCAGTTTGTCAACGCCATGCTTTACATCGCGAGGAGAGTGGGATGGTGAGGAAGTATTGTGTTTACAAATGAAATGTCTCACCCCGGCGGCGGGGAGAAAGAAAGAGGGTGACGCCTGATGACGGAAGCGCTTCGGACCAATACGAGCGTCGCACAGCTGGCGCAGAGCCAGAGACGAGCAGGCGCCCCGCCACTTCGGAATGCAGCCCAGCTCAGTTGCCGCTCCGGCAATGGATGTGGTTCTTTCCACGTGTGATATGGCTGACCATATAGAGCGCCGACAAAAGAAAACCGATGCCACGCCTCGGCAATGTCAGGCCAAGACAGAGGAAGAGCGTAAGCGTCATTCGGCTGTTGCCGCAGAGTCAAGGCGACGGAAGTGCGCAGCGAAAAGCGAAGATGAAAGGCATTAATAAAATGACAGGGAAGCGGTGATAAACGAAAGGCAAGGTTTCCTGAACGAATAGGAAGGGGTAAAAAAAGGGGGGGGGAGAAAGAACCAATGGTAACGCATTTCCATCGGATGAATCTCATTGACCGTCGAACAATTATTTTAGTAACGACACTCATCGCTCTCTCAAGGCTAAATACAGGTTATTACACTTTTCATGATCATTATTCTCCTCTCCTCCCACCTCCACCAAGCAGGAAAAATGTTTGAATTCCAGAGTGCCACCAAGAGGTTGTTGTAACCTAGAAATCAAACGGCGCCCGAAAGTGCATTCTCAAACGGCAATTATTTCATCAGATAAGAACGTACAGAGCCCTTAATTAACCATTTTTTTCACCTCATTTTTAAACCTTACAGCTTCTTGGCAGAGGAGAAGACGCTAGTTCTCTTGCCTCCTTCCGCCACGACCCGATTTAATCTCCTCGTCAAGTCTCCCCTGGAGTTGACGTCAAACTTCCGATGTCTTCTTCGCGGTTTCTTCGATCAACACACTACCGACCGGCCCACTCGGTAGAGTGGCGAAGTAAACTCTAAAGCCCCGACTGCTTAAGCTCCGACAGCCTTCCAAAAAGAAAAAAACTAAAAAAAGAAGAAGAAAACGGGGAGCTACGTGGCGAGAACGACACCGTCCGTGACCGAATTCGCGGGAGACAACGGCAAATGGGCGTGGGCTGTCGGAAGCCAGCGACACCGCGATGGCTGCGAGAGTGGTTAGCGTTCCGGGAGGTCTACGTGCCTGCCGAAGCGAGGAGCTTGGACATGACTTTGCGGACCTGCTTTTCGATACCTTCTTACGGAGATTCTTCATTTCTTGTGCGCTCAACCAAAATGATTTGACGCAGTTTCATCACAAAGACTTTGTGAGCATAGTACAACATTCACCAGAAATACCAGTATTGAGGTTATAATCTTTCGTATTTATTCTTTTATTTACGTTGAAGCGTGTGAACGAAACTAGAAGAAAATAGTATTTGAAATTTTTTATATTATTCGATTTATTGAGTTCTTAGTCAGATTGCGCGGTGGGCATTAAAACTGGTGAAAGAAACTAAATAATATAACATATATTAAATGAAGCAACAAAAAAGTAGCGAAACAAATAAGCGATGCGACAAGCTCACAACAATAACATGATTTAATCAAAAACGAATGCGAAGTGAATGACGCTTGTCTATCAGTGAATTGTGCAGTAAGTTCTGGTCAGGACTGATAGCGAACAAAATGTATTGTTTGCGTGCATTTGTTTGTGCACACAACTGCCAGATCTTTCATCGTTATGACTAATAATTTTGCGAAATTTTAAAAATCACATTAGTTCCACGAAGGTTCATACAGAGGGAAGGTAGTATATATTAAAATGGCGGCTGGTATGTCTACTGAACAATGGCAATTTCGCCTGTTGAAGACCACTACTTTCCTGGGGTCATGGACGTGCATCACGCAGTTGTGGTTACCCGACTTCACCGCGGTGCGATGTGAGCCTAGTAAAAAGTACAAGGAGGTGTTAATATTCATCTATATAATTTATAACCCAATTAAGACTATTCGAGAACTTTAGACATAGACGTTTGTGACTATGCTGCGAAAATTTTCGAAAGAGAAAAGTTTGTTTCATAAATATTTTCGCGAAAATTAGGTATTTTGATACGTATCCGGCGGCTTAGTTTTGAATTTGATTTATATGGACTTGCGTATGGAACAGACTTATACGTAGTCTATGAGTAGTTAGGCGTAAAAAAGATTCTCTTTTGCAAAGAGCGTTTTTGTTTTGTTTTTCAAAACTACGATGCAAAAAAAAAAGCAAGACTCATGAAACTGAAAAAGAAACATCCTTGATTGTTCATTTCTAAATTAGCGGTCAAGCGCACTCTGATATATACACTGAATCAGGTCTGGGTTTTACATATAGTTATTTACAGTATGTAAACTAACGCTTTTAGAGCACTTTAGACGGCCCACAAGTATCGGTTTCTCAACGTATCGCGCTGCGATCTGTTACAGAGGTGCAAGCAGGTGGTGGAAGTTTGCAGCGAAATTGTCAAAGTATAAACTTACCTCGTTCTGAAGGAAACAAGAAAACATAGACCTGTTCTGTGCAATCTACTCCGCCACTTCGCAGACGATGCACGCGCAGTGAGATGTACTTCCAACAGATGGCGTAAGCCGCGTGGAGGAGCGCCGGCCGATTCGAGTCATGAGAGCAGACGATCCCGTAGAAGAACCCGAACCGTCCGGCGTTCCCTTCACGTGGTGTACGCCATCTGTCGGTAGCCCTTCTCACTCCGCGTGCATCATCTGCGAAGCGGCAGCATAGATTGCTCAGAACAGGTTTCTGTTTATTTTCTTTTGAACGAGGTAAGTTTATTTCTTGATTTTTTTTTCACTGTGAACGTCCAACGTCTGCTTGCACCTCTGTAGTAAATTGCAGCTCGATACATTGAGAAATCGAATTTTGTGGGCCGTCTAAAATGCCTTAAAAGCGTTAGTTTACATGCTGTAGAATGAACACCGCAGAGATAATTTAATGTATTTTGATAAACCTGATGCGAATGCATCTATATAAAAAAATATTCAATTGGTATCCCAGTATTGAGATGTGTTTTATATAAAATAATTTTTTAGGAGCGCCATCACATCTGCGTACTTTGTATAACAAGGAATTCTCGACATACAGCCCTATATTCCATCGAAATCATCCGTGTTACGAAATAAAACTATGTAGTAGCCCTAAGACTCAAAAACTCAATACCGCCGACGTTGCGTTATTGAATAAATTACATCCGCCATAACCTTAACGTACAGATACGCGACCATCTAATTAGTAAAAAACTGAGAGCGGGTTTTGAAATTCAAATTCTTTATTTTTGATAATGTAATTAATGCAAAGGTGCGAGCCAGCTGGACAAGATAAACGATAATAATCGCTGGAGAAGAGGAACAAGGGGGACGAGGGTCAATCAAACATCCCGAAACACAGCACGTGACTTGTGCACGACTGAAAAAATCCGCCAGGTCCTAATTGTTTCCAGTCGTACACCAGTCACCTAACTGTGTTTACAAATTAGTGTTCGTTTTTCGTCCCCCTTGTTCCCCTTTTCCGGGGTTTATTTTAGTTATTCCTTATTTTTCTCCCAAATGAAGAGGGAGAGAGAGAAAACAACGTAGTAGTTGCTGAACAAAGCCTCTGCGTCCCCTAACAGAAAAAGCCCCATCAGATCAGAAAAATAAGGAAACACACAGCTTTACAGAATTACAGACATTAAATATAGGAAAGCAAATTAACACACAATAATTGTAACTTACATTCAGTTTCATACAAGCATTTTCAGCACTGAAAGACACCTAGATAAATTGCGTGTTCATTGTTTTTCTAGTTGCCCAAATTATATCTCTGCTGTGATCTTCTGGACATTTTCAACAATAGGGGAGCGTATATCTTAGCATTCGAATTCCGAAGTTTGTTCTGCAGTGCGGCACTATTCATGGTTCTACACAGGTTGTTTCATGAACAACTTCGCCTTCACTCAAGGTTAGCTATTGTTCAGTAAATATTTTTATTGTTTTAAAAATATATCTTTTGTTAGAAACGGGAGTTGGTAGTGGTAATGGTTCAGAATTTGTACTACATTAAATTTATTGAACAGTGGCTCCGAGTGATTGTCGTATGGAGCGTGGCATATAATACGAATTACCGGTTTTGCGACTTGAATTTGTTTAATATTTGTGTACGTCGTGTTTCCCGAAACTAAAAAGCAGTAGTTACATTGGAAAAAAAGAAAACCTATATGGAATACGAACATAGACCAACACAAATATGAAAAGGAACTCGATGCTGTGCTTCTTAATCTTTAATCTTGAATTTTTAATCTTTAGTTTTATAACCTTGATCGTTGATCTCTGATTATAGAGTGCCGCTCTTAGGCTCCCGTTTTCGCGTATAGCGGCGTCGCCATCACCGTCACCGTAACCCCGTTAAATTTAGTGATAAAACTGACGTCACATGACCTCAACACCAAGTCAGTTTCCCCGCAAACATCAGCGGGAAGTTGAATCGGTGTTGAGGTGACGTGGCGTCGATTTTCCAGCTAAATTTGGCGGGGAAACTTCGGGAGGAGGGGAGGGTGCGCAGGAGGAGGATGGGAGGGTACGCAGAAGGAGGAGGGAAGAGAACGGAGGAGGGGAGGAGCAGGAGGGGTGTGCGGGGAGGAGAAGGAAGAGCGGAGGAGGAGAGGAGGACGAGCAGGAAAAGAGGAGGAGGAGGAGGGAGAAAGGGTACAGAGGAGGAGGAGGGGCATACCTTCTCCTCCATAGCCTCTCCTCCACCCTCCTCCTCCTCCTGCTCAAGAGCTGCGCTCTAATTTCGCATTAGAGATATTTGGAAACGTCTTTCATTTTTAATATTTACTCTTAAATCTTTAATTGTAACTGTGTTTTCCACGACTGCTCACGTTTAACAAAATCTCCTAATTTAAGGGCAGGTTATTCAATCCGAAATAGTTTATTTATAAGGCTATATTAGTAGACAAAGCATGTTATATTATGGAAGAAAAGTAAAATAAGTGTAACGGCAATTTCAAAGATAAAAATGACCCGGAGGTGTTCTGAAACGTAATTAATACGAAAACCGATCCGCAGCATGAATAAGCACGGCAAAATAAAAGTTTAGATTTACTCATTATATTTTACTTGTCTTTGTATGAATTTGACCGGACCCGAATTAACGTCAAGCACCACACTTGGTACAGAACGTATTGAGTTCAGCGGTTCGTTATGCCTTGGTTATTAATAAGGCTTTGCCGAGTTTCGCTTCGTAAGGATATTTCCGCAGATCAATTTCGTTTTATGTCTCTTCTAATGAACCAGTAATAAAAGAAACATATATATTGGGCGCGAAAGAAAGATACAATAAGAAAGTAATGCTCAACGGAGCCTGACAATTCAGAAAATTTTCCTTTTTTGCGTTAGGGGCTCCGGTGGCTGATAATAATGAGGAAAAATTACCCGATAGCCGAGCATGTTAACGGGTCGCAGTTCGATAACGCGTGGATCGAAAACTATATCTGTCGGTCCCGTAGTTACGCGGTAAATTATTACTCGAATTTAGCGTTCTCGGATAAGTTCGATAAAATATAAAGAAAAAAAAAACACTTTATATAAAAAAGCAAAATCACCAAAAAATTTAAAGAATTGTGAATTGTTTGTGAAATCAAGAACAGTTTTTGTTGTTTCCTGAATCCTTGGGACAACTTTTGAGAATTTGTATATGCTTACGCTTTTTCCTAAAGCCACGGGGTCATGCTGCTCATACATCGTACGAAAAAACAGTCTGCAAACACGAGTCACCGCAATATCCGTGGTTCGAATGCCGCGTGCCTTAGTTTTTCTCCTTGAACTGATTGCCATGCGGCATTCGAAACACGGTTCTCGCGGTGAGTCACGTTCGAATCTGGACGCAGACTGTCTTTTGTGTGATGTAAAGGCAGTCTGACCCAGTCTTAAGAGTAAAAAAAGTGGCTTTCGACCCTAAGAAAGGATTTGTAGCAACTTTTAAAGTTAATTTCCTATAAAATTATGGTTTGGGGTGCAGTATTTAGGGAGCGACCACTTCAGTTTCTTCAAAAGGTGTTAAAGAGTCGTTTGGAGCGAGATGATAAACGTATCTTTGATTAATTTCCTCCTAAATTTAGCGAGGAAACTTACCTCACATAATATGATATTACGTGACGTTAGGTTACTCACGTTAAGTAGGGTTACGTTACACCCGGCTACGAGTCGTAAGGTGGCGGAACGTCAATTTCCCTAATAAATTTAGCGGGAAGCTGACTTCACGGTACCTGACGTCACGCAATGTGGCCATGTGATGTGACGTCATGGTGTCGGTCACGTGATACCATCGTGATACAACCAAGTCATGTGCACCTTCCCCACCGAATTTAGCGAGGGAATGCACGGACCGATGGGGGAGCGCATCGACAAATGTCTGGCGTACGAAGTGTCGTTGAGAAACATTTCGGCTTAAAAAGAGGCAGCCTTCCTTGGACAATAGTCGAACGCGCCTTACTTTCCTTGCCCATCCACTCGGAGCCTTTCTCCTGAATACGTCTTTTCCCTAGAGGTTAATTCGCCTTTCTCTTCTTGATGAAAATATGAGTAACGTAGATTGGCATGCGCTTTAGCGACAGGGTTTCGGATGATTCAGTGAAACTTTTCGGTACCTCCACAAGACAGGGAGGAAGCGAAAGGTCCTTAGTAAAAAGCCAACAAAAATCCTAGATTTTGAAGTGTGGGCTGCGACAAAATTACAGGCTGTACGTGTTGTCGCGTGCAAGTTAGCACGGCTAATGAAATAGACTCGCGCTTTTTAACGTCTTTGAGTGCAAGAATTTTTATAAGCATATTCGAAAGAAGAAAGATGGTATCAGGACAAAAAAGTACATTTCTGGTTTGCATTATTTTTTTCGACAAAAAGGTATCGTGAAAAATTAACCTCTCGTTGAGTTGTCTATCAAAAGAAGAAAAAAAAAAGGTTGCTTTACTAAACTCGTACACTTTTGTTCTCTACCGAAGCCATCCACGCTAAACAACGGATACACTTTCAAGTTCATGCATGATAACGCAAAGTGCCGAAAAATGTTTATAATTTTAGTTAAACAACTTTAAAAGGACCGTCCTGTTTTGCTAAAAAATAAACTCCCAGGACGTGGAGCCCAAATTAATATGTATGACAGGTTAGGGAAGCACTATAATATATACCTCGTTTTATCGGCGTACTTTATTTTTTTATTCATCGAGGAAAATTTCGATTCAGAATTTCATCGTTATCAGTCACACTGCATATGGCAAACAACGTTCTTCAGCTTTTACTTTAAGCATAGGGCAGGATTTTAAAACACGCCGAATTTCATCCCGTTAAATATCGACATTTAATTTAAATAAGGATGGCACATACCGTTATTATTCTTTCATGCAGCTTGTTGTCTCATCGTAATTGAAATGCAGGCCTTCATTATGCAGGCTGAGTTATCGTCTAGCTGACCGTTTATGTGTTCATTATAACACCACATCTGCCACCTAACATTACCTTGCACGGAGTTGAATAAGGAATTAAATAAATATAGCCAAAAATATGCTTGCTCAAATTATTTTCAGAACCGACATCTCGGACCTTAATTTCTCCTTTTTTGGTGCTCTGTTTTGGTGTTGGATTGCTTCTGAGTCAAACTAAACGCGAGCGTCTTTTGCATCCAAACCTATATTGCATGCTGACGAAAAAATAAAAGTTGAGAGTTTTTTTTTTTTATTAACGATGAAGTGTGCAAAACGTATGTACAGTCCGAATTATATTTTAACAGGTCAATATGGCGTTGCGTTTATAGACTAATAAAAAAAACAGACGACCATCTTGCCCTCCAGAACCATATTAACGAAATTGCTGAATGGTGCCGCACATATGGCAGAGGTGGCTAAACATTAACAAATGCATGCACCTCTGCTTCACACGATCTCCCTCCCAGCCCTTTAACTCATTAACACGCAATGGCCATACCATTCAGACTGCTGCACAGAACAAGTATCTTGGTGTTCATTGAACCACTAATATGGCCTGCAATGTTCATGTCGACAAGACAATATCATCTGCAAACCGCTCACCGGGCTAGGTTCGTCGCAATTTCAAGTCTGCCCCTTCTAACCTCAAACGTCTCCTTTACGTCACGGTTGTACGCCCTAAACTAGAATTCTTTTTCTGTCTGGCACCCACATCATTCTTTTTTAACTAACGCAGTCAAATCTGTTCAAAATCGTGCTGCTCGATTTATTCTTTCTAATTTACTTTCGCTTTCCTAGTGTCCCTGCAATAAAGTCTCAATTAACTCTTCGTAATCTTTCCGTTCGTCACAGAATTTCCCGTCTTTGCCTTCTTTATAAAGTTTACTATTCTGAACAATTACGACAGTCTCTCCTGAGCCAGCTCAGCTATATCTCTGCAAGACTTGATCATTTCCCCAAGACCATTTCAGCAGCCATCAACATTCCCTCCTACCGCAAGCTATTGTGGACTGGAATGGCCTTCCCGATGACATCGTCACCATCACCGGTAACGTTAAATTTAGAATTGTACTCAGCAACCACTCCAATCTGTAATGCCCGTCGTGGCCCTGAGGGTAACTGTAAATAAATAATTAATTAATTAAATAAAATTAAGACGCGGCACACGTTTTCTTGATCTCAATTTTCTCATTGTTCGGAAGACATCTTGGCTGTTAACAAAGTGCATCGTTTTTACCTTCCTAAGTAAGTTATACTGCGTTAATTCCATAGTGTTAAGTTTCACGTGCGTTCATTTCTAAATTATTACACGCGCTTAACATATCAAGTAGAAAAAAGTATAGGGCATATTATGAATTCTGTTTCAGATTAGCTATAAAAGCAAATCTTAGACAGTTTTCCGTTACCTCGTGTTGGGCAGGTTGTGAAACGACAAACTTCCCAGCATCCTGAACACAATTAGCGCAAAGTACAAGAAGAATATACGAACAGTACAACGCTTGTCCCGTTCGTATCTTTTATCTTGTCTCTGACTTTTCCGCTAATTTGTTTTTGAGGATGTTTATCCAACTAGCCCAATGATTATTTTAAAATCTCCGAGCCACAAAACAATTAAAACTGCCAAACGGTCAAAGTTGTCGCAGACAGCCCTGCGGCTCAGTTGGCCGGACGAGTGCTACATTCACAGAGACACACAAACACACTCCAACACAAAGAAAATATATCGCGTCTGGCAGCTTCCAGGATCAGCTGATCTTACAAGCGTACGTGCTATAGACACCGAACAAACACGGGGCGTAACGAGTCCCCGGTGCATATCATTACATCTATCCGCAGCCAATCAAATTACGGCATTTGACCGACAAGAAGTAATCGGGAATCAAGAGGCGCGACCTTAATAAAGCCAGGCTTCGCATTTCTGGTGCTTTCACGAATTATAGAGTGGAATAGACGGGAAGAAAACATCCAGGTCACTTTAAACCGGTGGCGCAAGGTGGCGCACTATAGCAACCGCCCGTTATAAAGGGTACACCCGTTAGCACCTATCCAACCATCGATGTCCAAAAATTCGTATGGAAAAAAGAAAGAAAACGCAGTGTCACATGATTTAACGGAGTAGCGTTTCTTCACGGTGTCACGGCGTGGTGCCACGTGGCATCACCGACAACACAATGTATAACACAGTGACGCGACATGACGCGGTCGCGTAGTTGGTGTCACGTTACGGAGGTCCTCCGGTTTGGCGTTACGGCGTAGCATCGGTGACATCGCGTGATCCGTCTCGTGGTCGTGCGACCACCGTCTCGCTGATGACGTCACGTGACCACTTGACGACGGCACTAGCCCACCGTCCGCTCAAACTTGGCGGGATATAGGTCTCGGGTACTTTCACTTTCTTTCGCACCAAGTCCTAACCGACACGACGCGGTGGACCCAATCGGGAAGCTCCAAAAGTGGATCGTCGTAACACCACGCACAGTAAATGCGCCGCACTACTACGCTTATTTTTTTTGCTTTTTTTACGGGGCGTAATTAGTTTGGCCGGTGACTGCAGACGATCAAGAAGGGGCGAGCATTTCGACGACGCACTTTTTCTCTGCTTAATTGGTTCCATTCGATTGGTGTGAAACGCAGTAGAGTAACGTCCGCTGAGGCACCACTTCGATCGCCACAGTGGCTCTCACTCTCCCCAGGATTTCCAACAACGAGCGAGCACGCTGTATCAGCAGTACATCAGCATGTCCTAGATGACAACGCCGCGGTGTTAAGTTTTCGGCCTCACCGGAAGGAGAAGGCCAGCCCGGGGAGATAAGTGGACACAACTGCCGAGACTTGGGTTCACTAAGTGAGGAGTGTGGCAATTCTACGGATGAAAATGGGAGACATCTGTAGTGCGTTTCGAGCTGCGCTGAAAGGTTTATTCAGCAACTTTCGTGAGTTCAGGAACCTGGTATCTTTGGCGGGCAATGTCTTCCCCGCCTAATTCAGCAACCGTGTAATAGTTTATCGTGACGTCCTTTTTGTAACGTTAGGTTCATATCGTGAGAACCAAGCCCGAAAACATTAATTTTTGTTAAATTGCAGTGCGTTGAACTATTTTAATTCTAACGTCATTTGCGAATTCATGTTTTTCATCACTCGGGCTCGTTTTACCTCTGAATGATCCCTGTCATCGTAATTTCTAGAAAACTAATATTTTTAGGGAGTTGCATCGAAGATTTAGAGGCCGGAATGTATGTGCCTCAAGCAACGCTAAACTAAAAAAAAAAAAAATAGAATACAATTTTTTCAGGAGACGTTCCGAAGTGTGCCGAGGACGACGAAACAGGCCACGACGAAGGCGACACGCTTTTATGAGCGCCCAATTTAGAGATGAAAAGGAAAAACTCGCATATAAAGAAACACGTTCGTCTGAGGAGGGGAATTTGCATTTATAAGGCGTGTTTTCGCATGCAAATCTTTAGGGCATCAGCGAAAAAAGCGCCGCGTTTTTACATGCGGCGTCGTTCGGGCGCAGCGCCTACGTTGTAAAAGCTGTTTCTGAATTCAGCGACCGAGCTTTTAAACACAATCCAAGAACGTAAAAAAAATAATAATCAAACACGTCAAAATTTTAACAAAACCCAGTAAAAACTTTGTAATTCAGAGTTCAGAATTCAGTACCGTACTAAATGTTTCCACAATCGTAAGAATAAACCAAGTACAAAAGACTTAACAAGAATTAAAAAAAAAAACGAAGCACGTGACAGATGAAACACCGCATTAACAAACATGTTGCTTTCCCGGGAATGTTCAGCATCCTATATATTTTTGATTTCAACGGCAACACTGGCTTCCAAAATATATTCATGTCTTCGGGGCGTCTAATAATGTAGAATATTTCTTTATCCATATTTTGATCTAAGCCCTGCCCTGCAAATGCTCCTTCTTTTCTTCTTTTTTGTTCTGTTAGATGAGGCGTTTACAGACACACGCACACACAAAATATTCTGCCTTAATGGTTTTCCGAGGGGTGATTTATTAGAGAGGAAATTATCCGTAACGTTAGAAGCAAACACTCGGAATACTGGCTCAAAACTATACTCTGCGTAAACTCTTTTTCTGCTCCTATGTTAACGCTGGCGTAGCTTTCACTGTGCAGTAGTCCGGCACTGTTGTGAGAGCTCGTGGCTTTGTCTTTTGAGCCTTAGTTGCATGCGCTTTCGCAACTAGCTTTGACAGAGTTGGAGCACTGGGTAACCTAAGTTGGCTTTGACAACATAGCACAAAAAGAGTTGACGGCAAGAATTAGCGATGTGCGCGGCCAAAAGCGTCGCTGTGGTCAGCTTTCCACGATTGGCCAAATCATGGGTATATGAGCACTGTCAGATTGTCAACTTTGACGGTGTCAGTTTCGGATTGCGATGGCTCCTAGCTTCTACTGTGCTTTTAAAACACACCATCGAACTCGTCGTCGCACCCGATGGTAAGTAGCCAGAATAACAACTGGTGACGTCACGGCGAGGCGAATCCCAGTCGTGACGTCACGGAGGAAAACCATAGAGCCTGGTTCAGACAGTTGCGTTTGACTGCGTTTGACTGCGTTGCGGCAACGAGAAACCAGGATATCCCTGCTGCTTATATCGCGCGCCAAGATGATTCCTTGAATTGGATTCCACGCTTCATACGAAGCACAGATGTGCCGGTGACTCGCTTTCGGTTCTCGACGCAACGCAGTCAAACGCAGTCAAACACAAGTGTCTGAACCGGCACTTAAGAGAGCGCCACCGAAACATCTCGGCGCTAATAGGGTGTATTCACTGGCGGCGATAGCTGTGTGCGCGATTGCTGAGCGCGTGCTGATGGCGAACTTCCACAGTTATTTTGGAACGTGCACTCCCCACCGTCAAGGTTGCCGGTCTTAGCAGCCTATTAATGTGAGCTCATTCTGAGCATGCGCTCTAAACAGGACCCACAAATATGGCGTCCAGTGAATAGACCCTATAGTCTTGTAACGTCAACCACATGAACAAAACGACAAATAACAGACTTTTAGATAAATGGTTCCCAGAAAAGATTGTATCTATACCAGGATTTACATTACCTAAAGATGCATTGTATTTTTTATCTTTTTTTTTAGTTGCGAGTAAGGGATGCTTAGCATGAAATAATTAGTGTCACAATTTTTAAAAGTCGAGAATGGAGCAACGGCAAGCAATGAACTATAAAAATTTGTAGTAGGAATTATGTGTACTAGTGTATCCATGCCATTTCCAACAGGAATCAATTTTTATATATTCGTATACTTAGACTCTTTTTTCCGCTAGAAAGCATCGGCGGCAGTCATGAACGTACTGTTATAAATGCAGAGTATATTGTCCCCGTTTTGTAGAAAGGAGGAGTTCGCACACCTGAGAAGGTAGTCTTGTAATGAAATTAAATATTTCGTTGAGGTAAATTAAAATAAATTACTAAGGTGATTTTTAATACTGTCAGGATAACCCAGGAGCGGGTAAAAAACGGGATGGTCGACACACACATACAAAAAAAAACAGCTTTAGTAGCACTTGCTTTAATTTCAATGATATTTAACTTCTTTAATGTAAATACCAGGCGAAAGCAAACACAAAAAACTTGTTTCGCCACCCTCTTGTCCTGTGCTGTTTTTGTGAGCTTCTTTTTTTTCGTTTTTTAGATGATTATGAACTAAGTAGCCCAATTTTTTGTTTTAAAACACGAACGACAAGATGAAATGTTTTGAGAAAAGAAACAAAAAAATGAGCGCGAAACTCGAAGGGAAACCAAAGTACAAGGTATAAAACTGGGAATCGTGAGTCAAGTTCACTGTGGCGATTCCCGATCTCAGTGCTGCGTCACCTCGTAAAAAGATATATTAGATTGTCTAGTCTTCCTTAGGGCTACTTTAGTTTTATACGTGCCTATTGCCATTATTCGCCATAAAAACACTCGCACTAGGTTTGCCTCCTCGAGATTCGGTACCACAAAAGCGCACTACAATTCGGCAGGCAACGCAAACGTTCTCGATAAAGGACGTAGCTCAGACGTAACTCAAATTTTTTTCTTTCGGTATGACATTATACTTTGTTTTACATGAATTTCGACAGAAGCCAACGCTGCGATCAAATGGAAGTCAATCCAGCGGCACGAAAAATGTAAATTTCGTGGTTTTAGTCGCCTTTGAGAGTTTGCTATAACCAGATAAACCACTCACACGTTAGAAACAAAAAAGCGCCGGATCAAGGCACATTTACTTGCATGATTGGTCTAACCGGGCGGTAGCCAAGGCACAAAGACGACGAACGCCATGAATACACTTTTGGTGCTTTGAGCTTTACAGGATCCATTCGATCGTTGCTTTGGTTGCATGCAGTCTGGACTTCAATCGCGACACGGACTACGGACGTGCGTGCGTGGTGTGAACGTGCCGATAAAGTGTTTTACCTAGCCATATAGGTTGAAGGCTCCAACAGCGCCACTGGCAACCAAATTGACGGAAATTGGGTTCTTTTTCTTTTTTGATCTTGACGAAGTATAGGAGTCTCTTCACCGCTGACGGAGTCATTAGCAACAAATGTTGACGTCTCACATTGAAAAACAGGCCCAGCCGTTTGATCTTATTCCTCTTACAGTATGAGTACAAAACTGGTCATTTTGCTATTTCCACTTTTGTTCTTATTTAACGTCTCACAAAGAGAGGGGGAGGGGGGGGCAGGCGGAGCAATGTTTTTCTGGACTTATAAAATTGTTGCACAACAAGAAAAGACACCAAAGGTTTTTCCTGTGTTTTTGTTTTTAATTTTGTAAAATCCACAAACGTCTCTATAAGTATAAACCATCGTTCCCAACTGCAAAGTGTTCCTTTAAAAAAAAAAATTAGGTATACGATTTGTACGCGTTCGTTTGATTGTCGGTTTCGTCGGATACATATATTTGTCACAAAGTATAAAACAATAATTCTAGGCTCGACCGGGAGCAATATTCAGACGACGCTACTCATGCACTTGCATCCAAAATTGCGTTGTGCCATTATCGCCATCGCAAAATTGAATTCTTGAAGGGTTCGCTCCGGGTTGGAGCGTGCGCACATTTTGGGAGATACAAAATTAAATCGGCACATAAATGTGGATAAAGGGCTATGGCATAGTTGCATACGTCGTGGTTCTTGTGCTTCGCCGACATATTGTCTGCCTAATTCGCTTTTCGGGGCGACGATGTTCAGGCATCCCGTGTGCGAGATCGCTGCAAAATCAAAAATAAGACACACACACTTAAAAAGCTCGAAGATTAAATCATAGCACTCGAGAGAATAAACCTGAACTTGGAGATGCATTTCGAATTACGCGCAAAGAGCGTTAAAGAAACAACGGGCCACGAGCTGCTTCCTTCCTGGTGTTTTTGACGAGCCGCGTTTCGATGATCACTCGTCGTTTTTGTTTCCCTTCACTTAGAAGTAAACAGAGTTAGAAAAAAAGCGGTGTTCACGCTACCATGGGAGAAAAAAAATAGGCAATAAAATAGAGGTACGCTGAACAACTCGAGACTGGAACGTGAAACGTGAGGGCGATATTCAAATTGATGGCCGCGAATTCCGTCGTCTCTCGGGATGCTTCTCGCGTTTTGTGTCTTGCCCATCGTACATTGCAAAAAAAAAAAAAAACACCTAAATATTGAGCATTCAAAATAAAAACAAAAATGAACTACCATTGAAACTGATGCAATGGAAAGAAACAACAAGGTAAACGAAGCGCTGCTAAAGTTGAAAAGATATAAGAAAACACATTCCGCGCTCACAAATTCAAACTTTGAAAGCAAAAGAGTGCTTCCTTCTTGAGCACGACACAAACAATCGTGAAAAATAGGGCCCGGGAAAAAACAAACAAACAAACAAAAACAAAAATATGTATATATTTTTTTCGTTTTTGTGCAAAATGTATATTTCGGAGGAGATATTGCGACGGCCCCGTAGGTGTGTCTTAGAAGTTTAATTCGATTATAGAGTGCAACCGGCGAAGGTGCAAGAACGCACCCTCTAGTTTCGACAGTGAAGTTCGTAGATGAAATGAAAATAAATAAAAAATTCTCACGCGAAAATTAACGGTGTATAAATCAGACTAAAATAAATTCCTGCGCAGCCGTTGCTTCGGCTGGACGGGTGGACACGGTTGAATGAGAAGTGCAGTACGGCACGAAGCAGAAACCGCTGGAAATGGGCGCACTCGAATGGAAGAGGAAGAAACAAAAAGCCCGCACAGAGAAAATTATACAGGCGACTGCCCGTATATATATATATATATATATATATATATATATATATATATATATATATATATATATATATATATATATATATATATACTGATTCCTGACGAAGACCTTCGAAACGTCGAATAAAATCCTCCTGGTTCGTTTTCTACCGTCACCCTGCATATCGATATATATATTTATATATATTGGAAATATATAATATAATATATATATATTATGCTAATATATATATATATATATGGAAATAAACTAGAGTACACGAGCAGCAAATGTCAGAGACGCTGTTGTATAGACAAAATATGGTAAAAGAAGCAACTGGCAAAAAATACAAAGAATGAAATATGGGCGTCAAGGGGTAAAAGGAAATGACGTGGTATTCATGTCGTTCGAAAAGTGTAACTGGCAAACCCCACCTCTGGGAATTGCGACACAGTTCTGGCTGTTTTGTGTTCTGCTGTTTCAATACTCACAACACAAATAAGGAAAAACGTATACCATTTTCTTGCATAAGTCTCATTGACCTCCAACTATTTCATGACAGCGCTCGTAGTCCAATTATGTTTGCGGCAATGTTTGTGTGTGCGTGTGCGTGTGCGCGTGTGCGCGTGTGTGCGTGCGTGTGTGCGTGTGTGCGCGTGTGCGCGTGTGCGTGTGTGTGTGTGTGTGTGTGTGTGTGTGTGTTTTAAACGGTATGGCAATTTGCGAGATTGTGACGAATAGCCTAAGTAAACTATATTTGAATTTGTAACTGGGACACACTACTTTTGTAACCAAGAGCTCTCGAAGCTCTTCTCACGTTGAGCTTCGAAAGAGCCCCATCCTTTAACCATAAAATGTTTCGCAAACGTTCTGCTGCGCTAATTACTCATGCACTGCACATCATGAATTGGCAGTGTCGCTTAGTGTCATCATTTGAAATACATCATTGATTTGCGTAGTCACTTACTAAATAGAACTAATTTAAAAACGTTTCAATCAACTGAAACGTTTTATTGCATTCTAAATAGTGAACTGGCATTATATGACGTTTGGTCGATTGAAAACACGCAGAACAAAAAACCGACTGATTTACTGCTAAAAATCAAAGAAGAAAAAACACCCCACAGGTCAATGCAGTAACTATGGAGACTAAACATGAACTGTCTCTCAACAGCATACGCTTTCCTTTTTTCTTCTTTTTCAGTGCACGATTCGATCATCTTTATTGCAATCGATGAGAGTCGACCACGGTTCTTCACGTAGCGTTCCGGCCATGCCAAACATGCCTCACTAAACAGGATGTTATTTACTTTTAATGTGGTTTACGATGAATGGAAAATAAATGAATGTCCTTTTTGACTCAAATGCGGTCTACAATACCGTGGATATCACATCTGCCTACGGTATTCGTAAAACATCCTGATGCGAAATAGAAATATATTGTAAACAAAAGAGAGAAAAAAAATTCCTTTATAATCAAACAAGCCCCGACGGTGTTCAAGTCTTTAAACGAAGTTATCGAGTGGGCTCTGAGCCAGCCTACATGCATACAGCACCCTCCCCTCCCCCCCCTTTTTTTTCGTTTAGTAGTAACCACGAACGTTTACGTCGTATAAATACAAATTGGAATCAAGGCGCTTAGTCTTTCAGTTCTTTTTGTTTCCTTTTTTCATCGACACAGTTTGGTTTTAAAGAAACCCACCTCTGGATTGGGCACGTCACCCTTCACTGAAAAGGATGAGCCTCTTATGTGAATTACTTGAAACTAGCACTTAAGTATACTTAAGGCTCATTGCTAAGCCGAGATTCGATTATCGTAAATTACGTAAATAGTTTTTGAGGGCTTTACGTAACTAAGCTAGAATATATCCCCGCGCACTCAATGTCGCAGAAGTGTCCCCCGAAAGACGCTCGTTTCAATGCCTGGCAGCTCTAGGTTAGTTTCGTAATGCCGTCAGGACTAATCCCCGCGACTATGCCTTAACAGAACGAGTTTCGTATTAATATTTTTGTACATATATATAGGTGCATTAAGGTGTCCGTTTTTGTAGAAATGATACAAGACATTGTAAAACACGTTCCTGTCTTAATGAATGTTGTCAGAAAGTTTTCTATGACAGTTTCTTAGGAACTACTTCATATTTTTGATGATTAATGCAATGCCTGCTTCAGTCGCAAGGTTCATTGTTTCTTGGTTGCTGCAACCAGACCCGCGAGCTTCACGTTTCTACAGAACACTGACAACAAATTTGTAAGTCGTTTCAGTTAGTTTCTAAGCCATGAGGAAACAAGTTTATTAAAAATTATTGTTGCTGAAGGGTAAACGGGGTGCATGCTGGACAGACATGAAGAAGTTGAGAAACAAGTCGTACGGCTCACGACACGTAAGTACATTTAGTAGCGGTACGATTTCACCTAAATCTACTAAAACTGCGCTAAAAAAGAAAAGAAAAATAGAGCCAGCTGAAACGAAGTAGCGCAAGTCTAATTTAGCGCCCTGGACAAAAACATAAAGAATAATACTATCCCTTTGCACCAAAATATGAAATGTAGCTGCACATTATTTATGAAGAAATACGCAAGCAATTCAGAATGGCTCTAGAGACTACTTGTAACATGTCGCAGAACGCGGGACGTCAAAGGTTTGGTTCGAATTGGTTTACAACAAATGACCAATGTCACACACACACAAAAAAAAAAGTCGGTCTTAGCGCAAACTGTTTAACACGTGTCCAATCGGCGGCAATAATATTTGAGACACCAGAGTGCCAGATGAAGGAAATAAAATACTACCTAGGGTTCCGTTAGAATGCTTTAGGCTATAGAACCTACCACCGCACTGTGACAATAGATCACTTGGCAGTTCATTTGTAGCTCCCTTTTAAAGAGGGCGTGCAATGACTCTTGGCAGGAATTTAGCCCACTTTAGACAAGCTTATTGACATTACTGTGTGATCCAAGTATACTCGCACGTAACGCCATTGACTAAGAAGTTTTTTTGTCGCCGCATAATTGCAGCGATAAGAACGGACGTTTTCTTTCGGTTTCTTCTTCAAAATACTTGATGGCGAAGTTGTAGGGATCGCATCGTTAACGTTAAGAACAATGTGGATTTCGTCATCAAACTTCGCGATCTCCGCTGAAGCGATATATAAATGCGGCTCATATAGTGCAGACGAGCATTATGTGAGCATTCGACTTGGACTCGTGCCAATCAATGTCTCGAAATGCATTCGGGTAGTGGCTCGCTCCCAATCGCCGCGATGATAGGAGTAGCTGAACCTTAACAATGTGTGGAACTCACCTCGTGCCATGCGCTTTATGAACCAAAGCGCGTGGCCATGATAAATATTAGCTACGTTCGATTTACTTGCACCTCCTGTATCGGTGCAGAGAAGTGTTGGGCAGCGTACTTGTGGTATGTGTTTTGAGATACGACTGGAAGTACCCCGCCCGGCACTTTTCTGCACCGGTGTAGGAACTGGAGGAAATCGAACGAAGCTAATGGTGACATACAATAAGCTCCACATCTCGTGGCAACTTTTCTGGCTGCGAGTCAAGGGTAAAGGCAAATCCTCATGCGACATATCCAGTTATCGCCCCGTGTCCTTCCGCACTATTCTTTTTCGCAGCCTCGAGCGGATTATTTAAGCCGGGGTCACGCTGCTTGTACATCATACAAAAGACAGTCTGCATACAGATTCGAACGCGAGTCACCCCGAAATCTGTGCTTCGAATGCCGCATGGCAATGAGTTCAAGGAGAAACATGGCTCGCGGAATTCGAACCACGGATATCGGGGTGACTCGTGTTTGCAGACTGTATTTTGTACGATCTATGAGCAGTGCGACCCCGGCTTAACAGGCACTTGCTCAACCACCTCGATCGCCACCAGCTGCTTACGACTTCACAGCATAGGTTCCGGCGCTCCCGCTCCTGCGAAACTCCCCTGACCTTCATCTGCCATTAAATTAGCCACAACGTGGACAGTCGTCAACCCACAGGTGTCCAACTGCACAGTTAGCGGCGGGATGTTTTGGTGGCGTCTTCCTATGGTTCCCTCTTTGTGACGTCATTACTTTGCGAAAAACAACTTCGATAGTGTTTGTAATTAGCATGGTGGAAGCTTGAAATCATTGCGCTCTGAAAGCAACACTGACAACACTGTAAAAATTGAAGTTCTTTAACTAGACTTATTTCCGTCGTTGAGTAATCCTTTGCTGACGTCATTGTCAGCATTCGGACAATCGTGGCAGGCCGACCACAGCGACGCTTTCGATGGCGCACGTCGCCAGTAGGGAGCATTCACAGGCGGCCATTGCTGTGTGCACGACTGCTGAGTGCGTGCTGACGGCGAGCTTCCACGGCCCTCTTGCAAGGTGCAATCCACACCAAAGTTACCGATCTTAACGGTTTCTTAAAGGGGCACTCAAGTGGTTTTTGAGTTTGTGTTTTGATGACGACAGCTGAATTTAGACGCCCTAAGTATCCCTAAAAACCAAAAAGTATAGTCATACGGTGATTATTTCTTTAATAAAAATGTAATTGAAGGCTGCCAAACCTCGGATCCATCCGAAAACGAAACCACTCTCATTGGTCCTCGCACGCTTATCAAAAGGATCTCGGGCCAATGGCGTTGGACCTGGTTGGACGACGTTCCGTCGCGCAGTCGGCGCAGTGATCCCGAGGTAGCCGCATCGGCCGAACCTCTTTGTCATTCGAGCTTCGATCATGACGGAGTTCTCTACGTTCGAGGACCTGACGCCGTTAGAGGTTGAAATTCTTCGGCGGAAAGCCGACCTGGAGATGATTTTCTATGACGCCACTCCGACGTGCGATGTGGACGATAGCAGCGCTTCGGAGTTCGGAGTTCGGGTTCCGAGGTCGACGAAACGCAGACCTTTTCGGGCGTTCTTCGATTTGCGGTTGGGGCAAGTCGTAACCAAACCAACGTTTGACATCGCAGCGTTACCTCTGGTACGTGATGTCAAACGATGTCGCCACGTTGACTTTCGCCTCGGGAGAACGGAGGGAAGGCTGGTTCAGACATGTGCAACGAGCGCGTACCTACGACTGCGTCCGTTGCAACCGGAGCGACCGGAACGACCGCTCTGCGCCGCGCGTACACACACCTGCAACCACTACAACAAGCGCATTGGGTCGTCAGCACGGCGACCGCTTCTATACGCCGCCGTCAGCTGTTTAAGTGGCCCCTCTAAGAAGGGGACGCACTGCTACTCAAATGCCGTAACAGAATATAGACAGACAGTTTTCTATAGCCTAAAGCTTTATTATTTTTTGTTGATAGGCTTGCCGGGTACAGTGGATGAAAAAAAGAAAATAAAAAGATGCAGTACGCCGTCTTGGACGATCACGACTCTAATACACGACATAGCAATAGTACAAATATCGCCACACGCCTTTTCTACGATTATAAATGACAATGTAATCTTAGCAGCGATATAGCAATGTAGAAGTATGATTTTGTGATCAGATAGACGTTGCGAGCGTTCAGGATTGCTAACACTAATCACTTTTCTCCGGTGATGAAAACGCGTGAAAATTCGCATCCTTTATACGGTGCGTGCCAGTAGTACCTGGAACTTGAGCACACGCATGAAATGCCCCAAATAAGAAATCCGGGTGATGTTCGAGGACACAAATGCTTAGAAAGTACCACTGTAGTCGGAAGTAAACAAACACGACGGCACGGGCGTTTCTGCTGTCTTGAGAGTGCCGCCACGACATCGCCGCACGAGTAGGTGGATCTTCCCTTCTAGCACGTGCTGGGTTATCATAGCGACACATGACGAAAATTCACAGTCAAGGATAGCGCTTTTACGCGGAACGATGAGCTTTCACCAGGCCGTCCACGTCGACGATCACCACCGACGCCATGTTCGCGGATAGAAAGAGCCGGCCTGGCCGGCCCGCGACCGGCACGACCGGCCTGCAACGCGCGCAGATACGTGCGCTTCCGCGCATCCCGGGTTTACGGGAAATTCACCCCCGCGGAGGAAGGAAAGGAGAAAACGTAGTCCCTTGTTTGTGAAACGATAATTGCAGTATCGCGTATTCTAAACTAGAAATATTTTAAGTCTTGTGAAATTATCATGCAAAACATATTTAAATGAACTGAAAATTGTTTTTTTAGCAAAACTTTACAAAGGCCGCCAACATTCTCAAACATATGATAATTTCATTGGTCCTCGCAAGTACAGAAAAGAGTCCGCACGTATTTTATTCCCGCGTGATTAATAGGCGGTTCTGCCTTCTAAAACTGAAGATACTCATTCACTGACATTTGTTTAACGCCATCGCATCAAAAAGTAGCTTCTCCAAAAACTGCTTGAGTGCCCCTTTAATGTAAGATCTTTCTGAGCATGCGCTCTGAACAGCGCATTCAAATATGACGTCCCAAGAATATCCCTTATATAGAGTATTAATTGGCGGTTATATCTATGTGCGCCGCCGCTAAGCACCTGCTAACAAAGAGTTTCCGCATTTATTTTGCAACGCACATTCTACACGATTATTATTACCGGTATTAGCAACGTAATAATATCAGCTCAATGTGAGCATGCGCTTCGAAGAGTGCCCTCAAATATAATGTCCAGTGAATACCCCTTATACGCTATTCCAAGATTTACAAGTCCTCAACCCGGCGTGCGACCTCCACAGCCCAGCACGGGATGTTCGACGCTTCGCAAAGCGAGAAAATCACGCGACATACGTAAGAACACTGAAAATGGAACCTGCTAGACCCTTCTTTGGAAAGGTCTATAGCAACGCCTTTGACGCAATCAACCATAAGTGCCTCCTCGGGATGCTCGCTGACTGTAGAACAGAATGTGATCTCCTGCACTGGATCGCTTCCTTTCCCACAGGGCACAGTTATCGAGTAGCCAAAAGTGCGCTACGTTCAGTGCCTTCTGTACCTTATCGGGCGTGCCCCAGGGTCAGTTCTCGGCCCCACTTTATTCAGTGTATATGTTCGCGACATTCCCCAGTCGAATCAGGTCCTCACCTTGCAATACGCAGATGACATCACCCTAGCCACCGACCGTGCAACTCAACAGGAACATCTATAAAGTGTAGCATTGTAGTCCTCCATGAACTTCCTCAGTATCAGCCACAAGTGCGCTGCGATACGTTTTAGTTCGGATAAGAAAATCCAGTCCCCGAACTACACGTTCGGTGGCTTCCTCTTGCCTCCTGTGCAAAGACTTAATATTCCGGCGGAACCTCTAACACAAAATCTCGACTTCAGTCGTCATATGGCAAGAATCGTAGCCAGGGCTCGCAGCACTCTAGGTTTTGTGTCTCTGTTTTCGCGGCGCTTTGGACGGAATATTCTGAAAATTCCATATGCAATTCCGTGATCGTCCCACACCTCGAATGCTGCTCTTTCATGTGGAGCCCTAATTAGCAACACCACATTGAGACCCCGAAGGATTTTAGCGCCGCGCTACTATCTACCCACAGACTACAATGCGCACCTGCAGTCTCGGTTGGCATCGGCTGAGCCGTCGTCGTATCGTAGTCTAAATTCGCCTCCTAGCCGTTGCCGTCGGGGCCCCTATGGCTGGATCATACCTCACCTCAGTTTTACGAATCTCCAATTGCGTAGGTCTTCTCTTACCCTTTCATGTTCGGAGTGGACGACACGAGGCCTCCCTTTTCCCCTTAGCTGTGGGTTTCACCTCTCTTACCCTGGGCGCACCAAACCGTCTTTTCTTCAGACCTCTGACGACCTTAGCGGTTTCACCAGAAGTACTGCGCATGCTCTTCTGCACATATAGTCACATCACTCCTTCAACTTGCAAATTTATTCCATTTTAATTTCTAATTTAAACTTCATTCTTCTTTGTACATCAAAAACAAGAGTAAAACAAAACTATTTCGCCTAATATATCAAAAACCACAGAAAGAAAAACGGTTTTTCGCGCATTATTACTAATTTACCCCTTACTATGGTGAATTAAAATATATGTAGGTGTATTTCAGGTTAGATATACATGTTATTCTACCCAGACCTACACGTTCCAAACATAAAGAGGATCGTTTCTTTTCCCGACAACCAAATATTGTATGGACAACTTCACGCAGCTTATGAAAATTGGGCCCAAGTTGTTTTTTTCTTGATCTGACGAGTATAACCTCAAATATCTAAAATAAAAAAGTACTTAAGTTGTTTTTGTTTAATATAGGTCAAGATGTATTAAAAGCTAAAAAAATGCATAAAAATCAATTTTTCGCGTTTTTTAATTTTTTTGTGACGTTGGATACCACAATTGTTTACTCCCAGAAGCATTAGGTAATGAGGGAAAAAATAATAGCCACTTGACACTGCCGCCCCAAAGTCGAAAACACATTCTCCGCTGTTGTGGCGCAACCTACACGCATGCTGAGCGTGATTGTCCACCAGGTGGGCTATTCAAGTCGTGCCTGCAATAGACCAATTTCACCAGCCAGTTTGACAATGCCTCCGCTGCCGCAATCCGTCGAGAGAACTTTAGTCTTTCTGCGCTTGCGAGCAACGTTGCTCGCGACAACCTTCTCCCATGAGCTCTTCGCGTGCAATCTCGTGCACAGTGTCCTGCCTCCCTGGAACTAAAGTGATGGAGGTCTAACGCATGCGCCTAACGCTTGGTCAGATCGGTCTATAGGAAGTATTCACTGGCGGCCATATCTGTGTGCGCGGCCGGTGAGCACGCGCTGACGGCCAGCTTTCACAGTTCTTTTGCAACGTGTATTCCACACCATCAAGGTTGCCGGTCTTAGCAGGCTATTAATGTAAGCTTGTTCTGAGCATGCGCCCTAAACATCGCCCTCAATTATGGTGTCCAGTGAATGCCCCCTATTGCACCAATGCTAAAGGTATGAAAATGTGGGTGAATATCTTTGATTGGCGTCCAAGGTGCGCGAGCGTCCCGAGTGCCATGCTTCTTGTAGCAGGCAAGGACGGCGTTTTGCTGAGCCACAACAATAAAGCCGTGGTCACACTGCTCATTCATGACACAAAAGACAATCTGCATACAAATTCGAACGTGTGTCACCGCGAGATTCGTGCTTCGAATGCTGCATGGCAATGAGTTCAAGGAGGAAACTTGGCACGCGGCATTCGAACCACGAATATTGCAGTGATCCGTGTTTTGCACCTTGTCTTTTGTATGATGTATGAGCAGTGTGACCCCGGCTTTAAAGGTAGACAAGGTCGTAGCACCAGCAAACGTCTTTAAAACGCAATGTAAAATTGTTATGTCCGAAAGGATAAGAACGACAGGGAAAAATTTCATCTCTTCGTTGCCCCGCCTCCAGAGCGAGTTTACTACCTTCAATTACACATCGGTGCCTCGTGAGTGTGCACCTGCAGTCAGTGCACTGGGGAAGACAACGGGCGCGTGCAGGAGTCTGGCCATTTTGAGAGGGACGCCACGCAGTTCTCACCCTGTCAGTGACCGCAGGTACTTTAACAAACAAACAACAAAACTACTAAAGCAGAAAGGTGAACTGCAAACATGGTAGTAATTAAACGCGCAGGGAAGGATTGAAAATCTTGCCAAGCTACCGAGAGTTCCTTTTATGACGTCACGTTTCCTTCAAAATTTTCTCCTCGCTCTTGCGGCACCGAAGGAAAAGCAGCTTCCGCGCTTTATTATAAGCGTTTTTATCATTACTCCGCACATTACACTAAAAAAATGACTTTGATATTCTCGGTTCTTTATACCAGTAAATCCGGGGTCACACTGCTCATACATTATACAAAAGACAGTCTGCGAACACGAGTCACTGCAATATCCGTGGTTCGAGTGCCGCGTGCCAAGTATTCTCCTTGAACGCATTGTCAAGCGGCATTCGAAGCAAGAATCTCGTGGTGACTCGCGTTCGAATCTGCACGCAGACTGTTTTTTGTATGGTGTATAAGCAGTGTGACCCCGGCTTAAAGATTCAAGGTTTTTTCCTTTTTTTTTTCAACTACAGAATTATTTTGGTATCCATACACAGCTGTATTTGCTGTAATTAAAACAGCTGTATTTGCTGTAGCTGTAATTAAAACAGCGCAGAAAACACAAGGGCAAGTAGAAGAAGGGACAAAGACACAGCGCTGTGTCCCTTGTTGAGATCCATTCTTGAGATAGCAAAGCCATTCCTAGAACCCTGCTGAATCAACTACGAGAAACAAAGCTAAGGACAGAACGAATTGAACCTATGTAACGTAGTTTATCACACACGTAATGAAACGAGGCGTTGATCACTTAGACGTTTTGTTTCTGACACACGATCTTCTAAATTAAAGCGCTCAGTTTTTTTTCGTCTTACTTTTGGAGAGTCGAAAGACGCCGCTTTTATAGACGATACTGATTTTACGGGGTTCTCTTGGTCAAAATCACCCAAGTCCGTGCGTTTTATCTAATCATATTTGTAACTTACAACACGCCTTTCTGCCGTTTCTTTGTCTCTATATTTACAACAAAATAATTTCCGGCGTGATAGTTAATAGCCCCAGTAGAAAACGTCCATTCAAAGGAACCTGGGCTGCCTGGTCGACAGTGGTAAAAAATGAAGCTGCGAGACTTTCGTTTTTTTTTCTTCTTTTTTTCTCCATACATTCGGGAAATAAAATTTACTTCTCGTTTTGAAATTCACAGGCGTTAAGGTGTGAAACCAAGCTGTATTAAAAAAAAAAAGAAACAATGAGTATCACTTTACTGATTTTTGCACTCATAACCAGAGGGGAGGGGAAGGGGGAAGGGAGGCAGTTGAAAAAAGCAATTTTTTCGTTCATTAACAGGTCATTCGCTGCCGTTTTTTTAATGAATCAAAGTATACATCAAGTTGTCGCGGATTTCAAATAACGCCGCTGCTTACAGAAAGATAAAACCTTCATTTTACATCCACTCGAAACACCAAATCTATTCGGCGGTGAATAAATAAAGTTGAACTATCGACACAAAAATAATAAATCGTAGCCTTAGCTGGTGCCTCGGAGCGACTTGAAATGAATTTTGATTAATAATGTATGCTTTCTTATTCTTCATTCTTGTTTTATTTCTTGTGTCCAGGAACTGCCGAAGCCTAAAGGCTGGTACACTCAAATACACTCTTAAAACAAACTAAATTTTAAACAAAATTACACAAACACAAAACAAAAAAATACTGACCTAATAAAGCTGAATTCTATAGGGCACTTTTAAATGAATTTTCACAATCGAAGATATTGACCTCCGCGCTAAGTGTATTAAAGCTACTTTTAATACGCAAAATGGGGGAAAATTAACATAAAGTGAACATAGGTATTGCACATAGAACGTGTTGGGGTTTTGATTGCTCACGTGTGAAACAAATAAAGATAGCAGATACACAAGTTCAAAACAACCTAATGTTCGATGTGCGGCTTTGTATAAAAATGCATAGACTCGAAAATTTCGCCGAGCTACTAATATCTGCAACTTCATCCTGTGTAACGCTAACTCGTGGCCAGAAAACAACTCAGCGCCCTTAACAACGGTCCTACACAATGCGTTCCTGCCTCCTCTGAACATGGTCTAACCTCTCCGAGCCTCCCACACTCAGACAGTTCTAGACCACGGAGTCTAACTCAATTATTGAACGCACAATTGAGGTATAAAACCTAACAAGACACGACGGCTCCTTGAAATCGCGTGTTATTCTCAAAAACAAACCTAAAAGGTGCAAGCATGAAGAAGCCAAATTTGACAAATGTGCTATAAAACTAAGTGTGAAATCAACAAAGGTGCTCCAATCCCGCACACTAAGCCACTTGATGTGATGGTTCATTATCTAGCCCGTCCAAGAAAATGAGATCACATTCATTGTACTTTTTGCAAATGTATGTATTGGAAATAAAACTATTATTTTCTATTCTATTGCGCGATAAAGAAATGGCAAGCGTTTGTTACCTATTTAAACTCAAGTTTTGCATATTACACTGTAACGAGATCGCATATATTTCTTTTGCAAAAGTTCGCAGTCAGTATCCGATTAGATGCCTTTGTAGATCTTAATGTCATCCGCGATCTCGAGCAACTTGGAATGTTTCATACAACGATAAAAGTCATGAAAAAAATATATTAAACAGCAAATGTCCCAAAGTTGAACCCTGCGGAACATCAGATGTATGATCTCGATAACACACCGCTAACACAAACTCCGTTAATGCACCCAGACAAATATGTCTTGATTCACAGACATAACGGCAAGGAAGCTCCATAATCTGACAGTTTTAGTAATAGTTCATGGTGCACAAGATCAAATGCCTTGATCAGGTCAAAGGTTATGGCGTCAACCTGCCCATGGTTAGCGACGATCGGACCAAGATAACTAAAATAGTTCACCAAGTTTGTTTAAAAGAAACTAGACTTAATTAAACCATGTTGTGATTCGTTTAAATTTTTTTAAATGACTAGAAAGATCACCTTGTACTATGCTCTCGACAAGCTTTGAAAATGTTGAGAGTAATGACACATGTCTATAGTTTCCAACATCTCACGAGTCATGCGGTTTGAAAATTGGCCCTACAATGGCTGACTTCCATATTTCTTGAAAAATACAATTTTCACCTGACAAATTAAAAAGGTAAGTTAATACAGGCACAAAAGCATCTAAACATCCTTTAACAATAAATTATGGCAAGGTATCGAAACCGGACAAAAAAAATTTCGTTTGAGACGTCTAATGCATTTTTTCAATGCTGCGTGATCAATGCTGAAAGAGCGAGGACGCTATCAGTTTTCGCGAAGTTTACGGATTGTGTATCATGAAAAAAGACACTTGAAAAGTACGAAGAAAACCACTCGCATACCACAGTGGGATCGGATTGATTGCTTAACAACATTGTAATGAACCGCATCGATATTCATTGTATAACTAAGAAAACATTGCGTACTTTTTTTGTGTTGTTAGGTTAAGACGAAAAAAATGTTCTCTAGTGTCGGTGATTTTAAAATTTTATAGGAACGTTTTAAATTGTTTGACTTGAATATTATAAGAAATATTTAGGATTGTTTAAATATGATTGTGTTCCCTGTACATGCAGGGGCACCGGACCCAGTCAAGCTAGCTTCTGTTAGCTTTTTGTCCGGTGTCCTCGGCATAATGTTGCTGAAATCAAAGTTCAAAGTTCAAAGTTCAAAGTTCAAAACTGTTATCATTCGCCAAAGTAACGTTCCTGGTTCCCGTTTCCGGTGCATCAATTTTACACTTCCAAATATTGTTAGGATTATTCAGTAAATCATTCTGAGTGTTCTTCCTAAACTATTCTTCATCTCTTTGATAAAAAAACACACAAAAAACTTTACATCAGCCCTCGCACGACACAATATTGCATACCACATGCACCCGTTACGACGTTTATATTGACAATAAAACCTCGATTTTTCTTATTCATTTTGAGCTTCAATTTGTATGCAAACCACCATGAACACTTCCGTTGTTTATTTGTCTTCAGCGGAATAAAACGCTGTACACCATCTGATACAAGCTGGGTGAAAGCGTCACAAGCTGAATTTACGTCAGAGTTAGTTATCACTGGAGCCCAGTTCACATTTATGAAGTGAGGGTAAAGACTCAGATAGTTTCCGCACTTAAAGTAAGACAGAGAGTTGCCCGTGGGCTTAAACTGAAAAGGCAGCAATAAGCCGGGGTCACACTGCTCATACCTAATACAAAAGACAGTCTGAAAACCCGAGTCACCGCAATACCCGTGGTTCGAATGCCGCGTGCCAAATTTCCTCCTTGAACTCATTGCCATGTGGCCTTCGAAGCACGAATCTCGCGGAGACTGGCGTTCGAATCTGTATTGGGGAGAAGATCGAACTATAGGGGGAGCTTTGTCGAGCTTGTTGTCCCCACAGCCCGGTGTTTACAAACACAGAATAACAAAGAAATTGAACCTCGTCATGCACGGTCAGGACACAAACGCTTCGCTCTGACCAGTGCTTTTGTTGCACGAGGAGCGGCCATTCGAATCGTCACCATCGATAAGGCTCATCAAAAACAAACAAGAAAATTTGGTTTGTTGTCCCCACAGCTGAAGTGTGCCGCCAGAGGCGTGACTGTTCGATCTCCTCCCCAATACCGACTGCTTTTTGTATGATGTGTAAGCAGTGTGACCCTGGCTTTCTAGTTACTAGAAACGGCTCGCGCCAAACATCAATTGGAACCACTAGAGCGTCAGCTGACGAAATTATAGCGTTCATGTCGTGAGTAATCCACAGCTTCAATATATTACTCGCATGTGTATTTTTTTAACTGTTTAGCTGCGAAAGGCAGCTAAAACTCGGAGAGTCAGGTAACAAACTGGTCTTTTCTGTCCACTCGTGACTCCTGTAAGCTACATGCTGGGAGCCCCAGACTATGCCAGGAAGATGAAAATCCCCGAGAAGAACAACACCATAAAGGCACGCATCTAACTTTGTCTCAAGCATATTCAAAATGTGTAGAAAGTGCGACGCATTGAATGCTGGAAAAAATAATACCGTATTTTCCAGGCTATAGTAGGGTGCCTCAATGTCCTTCTATTTAGAGTGATGCCACCCTTTGTAGTGTTGCTTTGCAGTACCCGATGCCGACAGCACGTGCTCACGGGGCAAATACGAAGAAATCGATGAAAACAAAATGTCGCCATAGCACAGTCAGCGTCACAAACGCGTGCAAAGGTACGCTCTTTCACGCGCTTCTGAACAAAAAACAAAAAATAAACGAGTGGGACAAAATGGCGAGATGCCAGCACCCTAAGCAAACCGCACATGAAGACACCCTACGCTTATAGTCCCCGGACTAACATGTTTAAAAGTTGAAATTTCTGGCTTTTGCGGACAATCTGCGCGTGCGAACTATACATGAATTTTGTTTTTCAAGATCGTTCATTGTGGCAAGACGTGACGGAAAACTGGGTTGTGGGGATATTTATACAGCGTGTAGTTGGTCAGCCATTTAAAGTTGCGACGAGTCACTCGCTGTAGATGAGCAATTTAGCCAGTGCAGTACAACCGCTAGCCTGGGGTCTTTAACGTGCACCACGCAGTAGTGATACACGACCGCACGCCGGTACGATGCTCATCCAGATCGAAACGGGCAGGGGTGGGGACGTGACGGAATTTGTGAATAAAAGGGTATCTTAATAATGATTTACGTGTGATACACGCGTCTTTGTGAGCTAAGAAAGCAGTCATTTGTCAAAGTGTGCCGCGTATGAGAAGATTTTTCTGTCGACTAAGCCCGAGGTGCGAATTATCTAAGCAAGAACTTTGTTTTTGACCTGGATTGGCCCCTGCGGACTATACACCGGGTGCAAACTATAGCCCGGAAAATACGGTAGTTGCCAGTCAGTAGATTTACTTTGTCTTTCATTGGCACGTCAACCCACGCGCACCCGTCATAATTCTCGAGGTATTCTCCGCAAAAGGAACAAAATCTTCAGTTATAACATTCATTACACCGCCTCCGAGTCGTTCGCCGGACTTAACAACGTCTCTGTCACGGCGATAGACGCTGAAGTTGTACCGAAGCGCTCAGAGGAGGGAAGGGTAGCCTGTAGCCACGTTTCCGTCAAACCATACATATCATAGTTTTTTGCATTTACACCAGCTGCAAATATATTTGACTTAAGACCGCGAACATTGCTAATACTAGACGGTCACACTTTCAATGAAGTAAACATACACTTTGGTATATTTATTTGTTCGAAGACATTGAAAAGACATTAATTTATATGAACGTGAATTGCCTCAAACTTAAACATTTCAACTGACATTTATCCAATGTCTGTCATGCTTGCGGCTAGTCAGCTAGATATTCGAACTCGGCACGATAGGCATGCCTACACTAGCTCCCTGAGGTCGGGGTAACACTGCTCATACATCCTACAAAGGACAGTCTGCGAACACGTGTCACTGCAATATCCGTGGTTCGAATGCCGTGTGCCAAGTTTTCTCCTTGAACTCACTGCCATGCGGCATTCGAAGCAATGATCTCGCGGTGGCTCGCGTTCGAATCTATATGGAAACTGTCTTTTGTATGATGTATAAGCAATGTGACCCCGGCTTTAAGGCTTTTGAAAACTTATTGTAACATAAGTAAAAAAAACGTCAATTTTTTTGAACTTGTTTCGTAATGTATGATCTATTTCTTTTTTTTTTCTTTCATTTATCAAAATTGATAGAGATTTCGGCACTCTCTCCAAAGTGGCAGCTGTTCCATTCGAACTGTCAGAAATATATATGGGCATTCACTGCCGGATACAGCTGTGTGCGCAAATAATGAATGCGTGCTGACAGCGAGCGTCCACAGATCTTTTGCAACCTGCATTTCACACCATCGTAATTGTCGGTCTTCGCATATTACTAATGTGAGCACGTTCCGAGTGAGCGCCCTCGAATATCGCGTCCAGTGATTATTTCTTATAGCATCACGCGTGGAAACTATAAATGTTCCACTCGAAACTTCTTCCAAAACCGTTCCCAGAAATAAATTGAAAAAAAAAGCATAATATAAAACAAAACCCTTAGTTTTGTTTTCATTGCATAGAAGAAAACCCCAGCTACGTATGCACGGAGCTACTTCAAGACACGAACTTGATTTCTCCAAAAACAAAAATATTCGATGCAAAATGTGAATTATACCGGAGTGAAAATTTTGTACTTTCCAAATAATAGAAGTGACTCGATGAAGACTTCCTAAACGCGCCTGAAGGTTTCTTAAATTTAAAGAGTTCCTCGAACAAACAATCACTTAACAGGCTTTCTCACAATAGCGCTAAACAACGTTACGGCAATTGCAGTTTTTTTTTCTCAGTTTAATTTAAGATTTACATAGTGAATATATTTTCATTATTGTCTGCCTTTTTATTTAACCTAATGTTATAATGGTCCTGCATACTTCTGTAATTGCTGTGATTATATAGCATGAATCGGTACTTGAAAAAATAAAAAGAATAAACAGCGGCACCCTTTGCGATTACGTCTAAAATTTCGGAGAGTATCATTGTTTATGCGCATGGTTTCAATACGTGTGACGTTAGCCTTTGTCGACAAATTCTCAATCCCCTATAGGTTATGCAGATTACTGTAAGCAAACAATAGCGCGATTTTTTTTCCCAGCTGTTATACATCGTTTTTTATATTTTACTACGATTTATATTCTCTGAAGAAGCGCTCTGCAGTCGCATCGACTTGGCTCTTCCCGAAATCAGCACGCTCTTCCAAACTTTATAAGCTACGTTGGTGGCCCAGAACGCAAAGCGCGAACCACATAAACACCGGAATAAACATTTTAGGGCTCGGTTGGCAACCTACAAAACCTACCTTTAAGAGCAAAGTGAACACACATTCCTCAACAATTGGCTAACTCGTCCGAAAGCTACCCTCACTTGTAGCGAGTCCAATGCGTAGAGCACTGGCGAAAAGTAGAGAGACAAACTGGCCCAAAGAGCCGAAGAATTGCTCTCATCTTGTTAGATCCAAATCGGCAGGGGGGCAAAAACCTGTTTACGGACTTCGAGTATTTGCCTGCCCGATGAAGAGCTTGGAGTGCTGCCCCGGTTCCCCTTCCGCGAGCCAATTCGGTGCTGGGTAACGCGTGGTAATAATGAAAACAAAACAGAAAAACACATCTTGAAGCTCCTGCCGATATTTGTCTAAGGTGTTTGCAGGCTAATGGAAGAAGAATGAAAAGAAACTGCTCGCGCTTCGTTGGAATGACACAATGGAAGGACTGAGCGCCAGCCTCTCGCCCTCATTTATTCCCTAGGTCAACGACCCAGCCTTGCACGTAATTTATTTGGTAGAAACGAATCCACTGGTAATTCCTTGCATTTATTGCCAATTTTCTAGCGGAGTAACTACATAGTTTCTAGAGTAATTAAAAAGTAATTTTCGGAATTACTTACTTGGTGGGCTTTCCGCAGGGTGTAGAATAAAAGTAGATATAATCTAAATGGCGATTTAAATAATTATTTAAATTATGATTTAATGAATCTGATTTTAATGACGATCTAAATCAAACCTTTGACGCAAAAATAATCCTTTTTATTTACCGTTTGTTTATAATTCTATACGTTTTATGTGCATTTGTTTTATATCTAAACAAGAAATCATTAAGCAAAAAAGGTACACAGGGTTTTCTTTTTTTTTTTTAACTGCACCAAATTTTTAATCTAAGAGGGAAGAAGTTATTTGAATGAAGTTTTCACTTTATGTGTATATGGCTCGGCGGACATTAGATCGGAATATAACCATCGCTATATCAGGCTAATTAACTCAAATTCGTTAATTAAAATTATGATTCGGATGCAGTTAATGTAAAGGTGCAAGCGAGCTGGACAAGAATGGTAATAATAATCCCTGGAGAAGGGGAACAAACGGGACAAAGGACAAACATAAATCTCCAAACACAGGTATAGGTATAGGTGCGCGACCGAAAAAATCCGCCTGGTCCGGGCATCGAACCCGAAATCTCTCCATTTCATGTGGAGCGCTCTACCAACTGAGCTAACAAGGGGTTAGACGTCTGTAGAACAAACGGGTTTCATCAGCTGCCACCAGTCTAACATCAACAAGGGTGAACGGCCTGCATTGTTAAGGTTATGATTAAGATGCAATTAATACAAAGGTGCAAGCGAGCTGGACAAGAATGGCAATAATGATCCTTGGAGAAGTGGAACAAAAGGGACAAAGGATAAAAACAAATCTAAAGAAACAACTATCTAATTATTGTAATTAGGATATATGTTTATATTTCAAACTTTGAGGCGGTCGTATGCCAATACTGTTTCATTTTGTAGAATTCGCATAACCAACCCGGGTTTCCGCGATATTTGTCCCCGAATTTCGCACTTTTATCCGGGTAATGTAGCGAAGTTCGGCTATAGTACCCACTTTCGCGGGTTCGCCGGATAGAGTGGAAAATAAGTCGGATTAAGTAGATAATTCGGGGGCATATATCTCGGAACACGGATGGTTACGCGAATTCTACATAATGCAACAGTCTCGGCGTTAAAGTTTGTAATATAAAGATATATCCAAATTACAGTAATTAAAAAGTTAATACACGACTTATAGTTAATTAGTCTGATACTATCGGTTGGTGACAGGTCAACGAACGAACTGGAAGCTCCTCCCACCTCTTTCCATCTTGTGTACTGCGAACGGTAGAGGAGGCGACCTCCTCTACCACCGTTCGCTCCGCTGCAAGTGGAAAGGAGTGAATGAGCCTGATCACCGACTGATAGTGATGGATCCGCATATAATGTCCGCCGAGACACATAAATACGCAGTGAAACCCTCATTCATTTAACTTTTCCCCTTTAAACAATTTAGTGCAACTAAAAAAAAAAACACCTTGTATATCAAGTTTAATAAGAGTACAATGATTTGGTCTTGTGAGCAAATCGGATCGTTGAGTCTTTTTTCTAGCTTCCACTTCTTTCGTCAGTTCCATAACGTCCTATTGCAAGAACGAGAAAAAAAACTAATAAAACATTTTCACTTTCTAAGAAAAAATCAAGCTGTCTTAGTGCTACACTGCCAAGGTTTACTCAGTAAAAAATTGTTAACTAAACTGTACTTTAAACTTCTAGTAAGTATTTCTTCCGCATTTTTTCAGTGATCGGACGGATTATCAATCAATCTGTAATATTTAAGAATGCATCTAGTGTACTATTTTATTGCTACAGCGTTTTAATTCGGTGTATTTTGATTTAAATTAAATAAATCTGACTTAAATCAAATAAACTTGATTTACTTTTATTTTAAATCATGCTTTTTTTCACTCTGATTTATGAAGCTCGCTATATTTTTATTCACAAAGGAAAAGAAAACGCGGGAACTTTAAAAAGCTAGAACTAGAAAGAACTTGAAAAAAAAAAGTGTTCAGTCTGATAGACTTTATAGCAATCACTCTGTCGCACCCATTGCTAAGACCACAAAAAAACTGGCCTGTGTTTTTTTTCTTCAGATGCCCAAAGCCTTTCATGACGTTGCATCGCTCCTCGAGTCGTTTTTTTTTTTCTATTTCGTTATTTTGGAGGTTCGCCAGCCGTTATTTGTAAGCTTGTTGATCCGCAGCTAAGAAGAAACAGACTGTTGTAAAGATATGGAGGACTGGACTCTCGATGCAAACGATATTATACCGTAACAGAGGAAATCGCTCCTTTCCCCACTATCGTTAATCACACAAAATGTGATACAGCGGTCAATCTAGATGCGATCGCAGCGGTCACTTCGGCGCCATAGCTGGAGTAACCGCTGCGGCACCAAAGTCGCTGGTGGCACCAAACCGCAGAGGCGCCAAGGGTATGTTGTTAGATTTCTCGGAATTTGCGGATGGGAATGTCGGGGCGACCGTGCAGAAAAATATAATGAATGTATAAAAAGGGAATGTACACGCAGACAGCTCGTTTCGGTGGCGCGGTTGTGTGCTTTAAGAAGTAGTAATTTTCCTTGAACAGTAAATAAAACAAAATATTGTCAGTTCATTCTCTTGAATTAATTAGATAATTTAAAAGGACCTACACTTTTTTTTCCGCTGTTGTTCTGATGCGACGTGTAAAGTGTAAAGTGCGACGACTAAGTCTTGTAGGAGATGCTGATCACCGCGAAATCCAGTATGAGAACTTCAAGAGCACCTCTTCGATTCCACAACGCCAGTTTATATAACACCTTGACTTTTCAGTTTCTTGATGTCCTTGCGCAGGATCTCCTCATCTGCAGCATATCTTAAAAGTGGTGCCTTGCATCCATGAGCGCTCATTGCTCTTGCCAAAAGTCCCTCATACAAACCTCCAGGCTCTCCCATGTAGTATGGGACAGTAGAAGTTAAGCCCCAGGGGTTCTATGCAATCTACCACCCTTTCTAGATCGACCGATGCAGGTATTTGAGTTGAAGATAAATTATATTAAAAATACCATTTCTGCGAAGTGCAACAAAACAAGCAAAAATAAACAGAACATCAAATCGATAAATAGTAAAAAAAAAAGACTACAAATCAGGCTATAGGTGGCGCAAGCTGCTGCCCTATACTAAGGGCCACTACTATCCATTTATCTATCCGAGTTATGATTGTATCACGGTGGCTCCTCCTCCGTCCCCCAATGCACCTCCGAAAAGGGCGACCCGCTGGCTCTCTCTAATTTCGCCACGACTCTTTAACCCTAGACATCCGCGGTAAAGCACTGCGCTACCCGCGCTACGTTTCTCGCAATTTTCGTAAAATAGCGCACCTCCGTTAGCTTCGGCAACTGCGCCAATTATCCGATAACATCTCAAATGCGCATTAGTATCATCGCTCTAACGTACAGCATAGCGGGAGTGCCATGACGATCTACTAAAACTCTCTCTTGTGTGCGTCGTACGCAGTGCAAACTCAATGGCCCTTTGCGCTATTCTATAACTCTCAATTACATAACATATGATCACTCAATGTCTTTTTTTTTCAAGTATACGCAGTATTAACTATTTATAAAATCATGATCCTTAATATATCAAGCATCATTTTAATGAAGTTGGGCAGAATCAATCATTTTTTATTCTTAACACGTATTCTAACACCACAGGAAACTACAATTAAGGATGCAGTACTTGCGTAAAAAGCAAAGCTCGCTCAAAATATGCTTCAACCTGCTCTTCAACCTCCACTACTGGCGGTACTTTTGTTCCTCCGTCATAAACCGCAATTGCTCACTCGGTCTCTTTTTTTTTTTTTGCTCATTGTTCGCCGCGGCGTGCGTCTCCGGGATCGCGCGCCGTCGTAATTAGAGGCAACCGTCCTCTTTCTGCGACTGTCAGCCCCATCCCCGCAAAAACGGCCCCTCGTCGCGAGGAATTTGTTTTTCTCGTAAAAAGTCTGGACATTTCGCGCGTGCCTGTCAGAGTTGTCAGTCTCCGCCCGCCGTCCGCGATTGTAGAACAGTATACGTTGGCATTGTTGTCACTCGCAAAATGTAAACATCATGACGTTGTTCTGACAGCCCAAGTCTATCGTCGCGGTCCTCCGCGTAGTTGTTTCTTTTGTGGCCATCGGGTACATCCTCGAAGGTCGTGCCTCGCTTCGTGGGCAACATGTTATTATTTTTTGGAAACAAGAATATTTTGCCAACGTTTGTCAAAGTCGAGATACTTCTGCATCAGTCCTCGTTCACAGCCACCAAGTCGGCCGTCGTAAACTCTTTTCGGAAGCCGGTCAAACCACTATGCCATTGCTGTCAGGTCGGCAGAAGTGCTGTTTCTGCTGTCATCGACCCCACCACCCGGCCTTTGCCCTGCTTCACGAGCGACCTGTTTGTTACCTAGTGGCAAGCACGGAGACGTTGCTCCCGTCAGCGAGAGCCGTCCTGCCTTCGTTTCCTGTCCTTCCCGGGGGCCACGGTCCGACCTTGGGGAGCGTTGCACCCCTCCCATCCCTGGTGGACCCGTCACCCGGAGGAAAAGTCAAGTCTCAGGCCATCCAGAATCTGATGCCCCTTCGAGCATAGCATCGGAAATGCTGGCTCCTAATGTTGCGGTTCTTCCTGATGTTGCTGGTCATCGTCCAGCGGCACCACCCGTTCTGGAGTCGGGTTGTGCCGAATCCGCTGTTCATCTTCCTGTGCGCGCAACCTCTGTTCCTCTCACACTTCAACAAAATGCAAGCAACGCTTCTTCAGTCTACGTGCCCCCAGTGGTCTCGACCCCTGCAACTGTTCTGGATGACGGTCCTTCTACCCGAAGGTCTCAGTAATTCTAGTCTGGTGACTGCCTCTACCCCGGAGGCAGCCGCTTCTGTGCTGGTATCCTTACCTCCACACCCGGCCACAAATACGCCAACCGGGCAATGCTTTGCACACGCCTCCTCTAGCATCGGCACCTCAAGTACATGAGCATCCAAGACGCCACACAAGCATCCCAGAACGTTTTAAATATTTTATTTTAAACTTTAGGTTCACACCCCGTCAACATCTCATCAGATAATTGACATTTAATCTTCACTGCAAATATATTATTTTGCTGCGCGTGTGAAGTACAGCTTAGCGTGTGAAGTGCATTTCGAATAACCATTCAGTTCGTGTTTTTGCATCACTTTTGTGAATTTTGCTAGGTGTCCAGAGCAATTTATTTTTGGAACATTTTTGCTATACTTTCAGCCGTTGTGCAGTCCGCTATCACAGGAATTGCTTTTGGCGTTGATATGCTGTGAACAAATTTTTCTTTCACAAAGGGGAGAGTATTGCACAATATCGAATTTTATTTTTTAGAGGGGAAGTGTGTTATATATGAAACAAGTTTTGTTTTCTTTTTTTTAAGAAAGGTAGATAATGTAGTGGTTCAAAATAGATGGTGTGGCGCGCCATGAACTCGGCGTTATGGAGGGCTAGAAGGGGGAGGTGTGCCGATCGCGCTTGCAAAGACATGATTCAGCATGCGGAGCTGTGGTGGTTTTAGTGAGGCGGAAAGCCATCAATAAGTGGATAACAGCGCCACCCTGCATTACAGGGAATAGAAGGTGAGACAAGAAGAACATCGAGGGACTTCAGAAGCGCACCTAATAGCTTCACTGCAGCGTCGAGCTCAACATGTCATGCCCGATTCCGTTATATCGGGTGATTCAAGGAGCGGCCAGGCTCTTTAAATCGACCGCAAAATTCGGTTTCTTCACCTATCGCGTTCCGATATTGTACAGGGTTGGCCACAGGTGGTGCATTTTTTCTATAAAATTCGCAAAGAGCGAGCTTACTTGAGGAAAAAGTGAAAAAAGAAAAAGGCTTAACTCCTAAGGAAACCCAGTGAAGCCACCGGTCTTCAAACCATAGGGCGCCCTATCGGTTGAAGACCGGTGGCTTCGCTGCGTTTTCCATAGCAGCTAAGCCTATTTCTTTCTTTACTTTTTCCTCAAATAAGTTTGTTCTTTGCAAATTTAAAAAAAGTGCAGCATCTGTGGGCAACGCTTTACTAAGTCGTAGCGCGATAGATTAAGAAACCGAATTTCGCGAGTCGATTTAAAAACCTGGCCGCTCCGCTGAATCACCCAGTGAGTTAACAAGCAGCGACAAAAGCACTGTTGTGTCTCAGGCTGCAAGACATGCGTATGTATCCTCGAGATCAGCAAACAGAAAGGCGATGTTGTTTGGCGTCCCAAAAGAACTCGAAAATTCCGAACATGGGAGCGGGACAAAATGTGGCGCCGACAAATGCTTAGAAACAAGGTCAGCAGTAAGCGAGCTGGATTTCGAAGAAAGACTCATCATACGGCACTTCACGATTGTGATCAACGGTGAAGACCATTTTTCTTTAGTGTTCACAGTGCCGCGGGGTGCCTTTGTGGCGCTGCTTCAGGCATATTGATGCTAAGGCTGCGTTCTGAACAGGCTTACCATTTTCTTTCGCTGGACGATTCGAAAAATTGTCACACCTCCCCTTCTAGCCCACCATATCGGCGTGCCACACGCACTGGCTCGCGCTTCAGCCCGTGCACTGCGAGTGCTTGCGCGCGATCTTAAAAGAGTCATGCGCAAACCCCCGAAGGAGTCAGACGTCTTTCGTTCTTGGCGTGTCTGCTGGACCGCAGACACTAGAGCCACTAAATGAGCTACTCTTGGTGTATCGGCACTCTGTTCCCGATATTGTTGTGGGCGCCGCCATCTTGGTGCTTGTGCAGAGCAGACGCAACTGCCAATCGTCATTATTCAAATGCGCGACTTCCTCAGCATTAGTTTCGGCGGTAGGAAGCTCATGCAATATATAGCTTTGCTCTGTCGCAAACTGTTTAAACATTTCTGGTGGACAGAAAAGAGTTTCTTGTGATCTCAGATGAAGCTTTATATAATTTTCATCCATGATTTTAAGCCACCAGATGGATAAGTATCGTTACCCTGAAGCGTAGCTTACGTAGTGGCACTGGCAGACACCATCCATCTCCGGTCCCACGCAAGTAAGCCCTCATCAACTTATTCCGCGTCTTATTAGGCCCATACTCCCTTCCTCAGAAGTGGCCCCGATCTTGAACTACTACAGAAGCACCAACCGCGTGAGCGAAATACTGTTTATGCTCTTGGCGAAGTCCGTATTTACAGACTTTGTTCCGTAGTTTTGCTAAGTCTGCGCAGTAGATTAGATTTTAAAGGAACCAAGTCGCAGTCTGCGTCTTCATTATTGGGAAGCCATTTCACAATAAAAGAAACGCCTCACTCTAATGGCAGTATCTGAAACACAAAATGCTAATAATGAGAGCGAAACTTCAGAATCAGATAATATAATGAGAATAAAGTTTTCTCTAATAAACATTGGACTACGGTTTCTAACGTAGCTAAAGAACCATTTCGATGCCCTTTACAAATATAAGAAACAATCGCAATTATTATTTATCTGATCGTTTTTCTCTTATTTCAGCTCTGAATATAAAAGTCCTTTCTTCGGCACGGGATCTTCCTACTTAACGTACGTTCTCTTATAACAATCAGGATTAGTAGCACCAGCGGGAACGTGCGCGAAATGAAACATTCATGTTAACGCTAAAATTTAAAATCCCCGCGCGAAAAAGCAATAAAAGGAATTACAAGGAGCACCCGGTTCAAAAGCCGTTACGCCATCAACGTCAGCTTTGTAGCTACACGAAAGGAGCCACCGACATTCATGGAGCACAAATACAGCTTCTATCAAAAAGCATGGACCGGAAAGAAAAGAAGAAGAAAAGCAACGTCGAAGAAAAGGGAGCGTTTGTTCCGGCGGGCACAAGGAGCCGCCGAGTTACAACGTCCTGAAAAGAGGCTCGTCGCGCCGAAGGAAGGAAACGGCCGAGTCGCCGCAGCAAAGAAACGACGCCAGGCTAGTCTCCGTCGTTGACTCCAGAGCACGAACGACGGGGCTCGCCCGCTGCACGACAAAAACCGCACAATAAAAACCGGCCCCGGCGTTTCCTTTGACATCTACGCTCGTATCGGTCCCAGAGACGAACCGGGCACACTGTCAAAAGTTGCCTTTTTGAAAGCAGATTCAAAGCAATGCCGAAATAAGCGTGTCTGCGGAGTCCAATGTTCCAAAACAATGCCTCGCCTCGGAAGAAAAAACACACTCAAAGAAAATGGCAAGGGTGGAGGAAGCGCGGGCAAATAAAGAAGGACCGTCGGATCAAAGACAAAAAGAGGGAAGGGAAGCAATTGAAGGAGAGGGGGGGGGGGAGGGGAATAGTGTTGCGGGCAATTGGCCCAACGCCGGCGAACCTCCTCGAGTGTCTGTGAGCCTCAGCGCGCGAGCGGGTGGTCGACGCTAACGACATTGAGCGCCAGACGACGGTCGGGGAGACGCTCGAAATCGATCGCCCCCAAACGCGTGTCGTGGAGCGCGACGAGCGAAGGATGTTCCCGGTTATGCTACCCCAAGTCACCGACAGAGTGAGAACGGCAGGGAGGTTTTTCAGTCGTATACCGCCTTTTGCCCGAGCTTCCTTCCTTCAAGAACGCGTCGGCGTCGCGTAAGCCTCGAGCGTGCGCGCGCAACCGAAGCACGGCGGAAGGCGTGTAGCGCGTGCTGGAGGCAGGCCGTTCCAAAGACCTTCTCATTCTGTCAGTCACTGACCGGATTAAAAGGGCATGGTGTTTCTTTGCTTGCGCTCGTTTCCTTCTTTCGTGCTTTGGCAACGCCTTCGCGCTTAAGGGTGTGCAAAGGCCGAAATACAGGGTGTCTCTCAAAAAAACATTTAGTGTTTTTTTTGTTTTTTTGTTTAACTGCAAATGTAAATTACGCATCGCCGAACGCTCATTTTCCGCCCTAAAATGTAGCCCCAGCGGTCCGAACCAGATGACCGAATTCCAGAACTAATCGTTATCTTATTCAAAGGTTATAGAACATAATTTTGAAATTTTCGTTGGCTAAGTGGTGGCCCAAAGAGCTCTGCACTACATGGAGTTGAATAGCGCCGGCGCCAGCAAACGAAAACGGGCGAAAACTTGTCGCCTTGTTCCATCGAAAATTTAAAAAAAAATCACGTAATTTTTATTGAGGTTACGGTTTGTTCTGGAACTTTGTCCTCTGGTTCGAACCCCTAGAGCTACATTTGGGAGGAGACTGAGCGTTCGGCAATGCGTGATTCAATTTTATTTTAAACTAAAAAAAAATATTTTTTTTTGAGACACGTTGTGTTATTGAGGGCAGGAAGCTAGCATTAGACGCGCGGCAACTGAAACTCTTCTCTGCTTTTCTGATCTTGTCGGTGACTATTGGCGACGTGAGCGATCGAAAGCGTCGCTGTGGTCGGCCCACCACAATTGGCCGAATGCTGTCTATGACGTCAGCAAAGGATATCAAATCGACGCAAATAAGAGGAATGTAAGAACTTCAATTTTGACGGTGTGGGCACTGTTACTTTGAGAGTGCTATGATTTCAGGCTGTCACCATGCTCATTACAAACACCATTGAACTTGTTCTTCACAAGGTAATGACGTCACGAAAGGTAACCAAACGAGGGCGCTACCGAAACATCTCGCCGCTAATAGGGAGCAAGTTTGTGGCGCTTCTGCTTTTATTTTTGCCAGCTACCCACACCGGGCTGCATTGGTGGCTCCAGATAGACAAGTTTACCGATGTATCTTTCCAACTTCATCACACACCTTTGAAATATCAAACTTCGCGCGATCGTGCCTCTTGCAGCTGAGACAAGACAAGAAATTAGAAGTTTTAAAATGGATTTTGCATTACGCAATGCGAGCATAACACTTTGCATTGCGTAATGCCACAGCGCAGGCTTCATGTTTAGGTCTAAACGGATGTTCCGCCTTATTATTCAGTGAGCTTATCTCGTAGATCGCAGAGATTGGCTCTTTGAGTGTGTGGGGGCCGCGAGGTCCTACCACGTTATTTAAAGTGAGGACATGGAAAGAGACAAACTGAACGACGTGTCTACCTGTGATGGCGGCTTCAGAGCCTTCTCTTGCACGAGCTCTCCGAGGCGCGTGCTTGTGCTGCGCCTCGAGCCATTTCTTATTTTGATGAGAAGAATGGATCTGTGGGTACGTTGTACCCTACAGATATGCCCCCCCCCCTTTTAGCGAGGAACCCCGACGAGCGATTAAAGAAAACGAGAAGAACAACAACATACAAATGGAACGCTATAGGGGGCATTCACTGGACGCCATGTTTGAGGTCAATGTTTAGAGCGCATGCTCAGAACGAGCTTACATTAATAGCCTGCTAAGACCGGCAATCTTGATGGTGTGGAAATGCACGTTGCAAAAGAACTGTGGAAGCTCGCCGTCAGCACGCGCTCAGCAACCACGCACACAGATATGGCCGCCAGTGAATACTCCCTATAGCTGTGGTTACGAGTTTGTCCAGCGAACTTGAGCAGACTTTATCCGACACTTCGGACTTTCCTCACGCGTCTCCCATGTGATCAGTTTCACGGGTGCGTGCTCCAGATGGGCTGGCTTTAGACGCTCGAGAGCGATGGTGTCTCGTCGTCCATTGATCTGTACAACGAATCCACTTGGCTTCTTTTCCAGAACCGGGAACGGTCCCATATAGTGTGGTTGGAGCGGTTTCCGTCGGGCTGTTTGGCGCACGAACACATGCGTTGCACTGTGCAAATCTTGAGAGACGTAAGGCGTCTTCGCAGATACTGCTCGCGTTGGCACTGGTCGAAGGTCCGCGAAGATGTCTTTCACCTTTGTGGCGTAGTCTTCTGGCCTTGTGGTTGTAGTGGGGTCGACCTCGAAAAAGTCCGATGGTAGTCGCAGGGTCGTCCCATAGACGAGTTCGGAAGTTGCACAGCCGAGGTCCTGCTTCAGCGCCGTTCGGACCCCAAGCAAGACGAGCGGAAGCTGTTGTACCCACTCGCTGGGGTTCGCGTGGGCCATGAGCGCGGACTTGAGGTGACGATGTAAACGCTCAACCAGGCCGTTAGACTGCGGATGGTATGCAGTTGTCCGAGATCTCGTCATGCCTAGGATTCGGGACAACTCGGTGAACAAGTTGGATTCGAATTGTCGCCCTCTGTCGGTGACGATTTCAGATGGGCATCCGAAGCGCGCCACCCAGGAGCGACACGAATGCCTCGGCGACGGTGGCTGCAGTCATGTCCGGCAATGGTATAGCTTCCGGCCACCTTGTGAAGCGGTCGATACACGTCAGGATGTATCGTTGCCCTTGAGATGTTGGAAGGGGCCCGACCAGGTCGATGTGGACCTTGTCGAAACGGGCATCTGGTGGCAGGAAGCTCGTGGATGGAGGTACGGGATGACGGTGAACCTTGGCTCGTTGACATGCCAAGCAGGTCCGTACCCAGTCACGCACGTCGGACTTCAGCCGAGGCCAAACGTAGCGATTGGCCACTAGCTTCTGTGTCGCCTTCACGCCGGGATGCGACAACGAATGAATGGCATCAAAAAGCTGCCTTCGTAGCGCAATCGGAACGAATGGGCGATGCGTTCCTGTGGACGTGTCGCAGACGATGGTGATGCCTCCTGGGAACTCAACGTCCTCTAGCTTGAGAGAGGTGTTTGATGTGCGGAGCTGCTGTAGCTCCTCGTCGGATGCCTGATGACGAGCCAGCAACGTGATGTCTAGTTGCGGAGCAGGCGAAGGTACGGCGTCAATTCGGCTCAGTACATCAGCGGGGACGTTTGATTTCCCTTTGATGTGCCGGATGTCTGTCGTAAACTCCGACAAGAAGGCCAGCTGACGGATCTCTCGAGGGGTATAGACAGAGCTAGAGTTGCGGATGGCGTAGGTGAGTGGTTTATGGTCCGTCCAGATGACGAAGGGGCGACCTTCGACAAAGTGTCGAAAGTGCCGGACGGCCAAGTACGCCGCGAGCAGTTCTCTTCCAAAGACGCTGTAGCGGGTCTGGGCGGGCTTTAACTTCTTGGAAAAGAAAGCCAGGGGCTGCCATTCACCGTCGACCTGTTGTTGTAAGACCGCCCCAACAGCCGTAGCTGAGGCATCAGTCATGATCGAGGTTCTGGCATCGTGTTGTGGATGTCGCAGAAGTACAGCGTCTGCAAGTACAGTCTTTACTTCGCAGAAGGCTTGCTCCGCGTCTTCACTCCAAGGTAGGTTGGAAGTGGCACGTGCAGACTTTGCCAGGAGCGAATCAAGGGGTTGGACTAGCCTCGCGCAGTTCGGAATGAACCGGCGGTAAAAATTTACCAGGCCGAGGAACTGGCGAAGCTTTGTGATCGAGCTAGGTCTTGGAAAGTCTCTGATCACTTGCACTTTCGACGGCAAAGGTCTGATGCCGTGTCGGTCCAGTCGATGTCCCAGAAACTCGAGTTCTGATCTCCCAAACTCACTTTTTGCGGCGTTGATGATGATGCCGTGGTCTGAGAGTCTTTGAAAAAGAAGACGGAGGTGGTTGGTATGCTCCTCCGGTGTCGAGCTAGCGACCAACAAGTCGTCAACGTAGGCGAATACGAAGGGAAGCCCGCGCGTGACAGCGTCGATGAATCTCTGGAATGTTTGAGCCGCATTACTGAGGCCAAAGGGCATGCGGAGAAACTCAAACAAACCAAACGGAGTGGTAATAGCTGTCTTTGGGATATCTTCGTCAGCGACGGGGATCTGGTGGTACGCGCGGGTAAGGTCAACCTTCGAAAAAATGGTAGCGCCTTGGAGGTTGACAGTAAAGTCCTGGATGTTTGGGAGAGGGTATCTATCGGGCACTGTGCTCTTGTTCAGTGCGCGATAGTCGCCACACGGTCTCCAATCTCCGTTCTTCTTGGACACCATGTGTAGGGAGACGCCCAGCTGCTTGACGAAGGTCGGATAATTCCAAGCTCGAGCATATGCTCAAATTCTTCGCGAGCTATGCGGAGTTTCTCTGGAGCCAGACGACGGGGTCGGAAGTGAACCGGTGCGCCCGTTGTTTCGATGTGATGGTGGACATCGTGCGAAACCGGTCTGGTCCAGTCAGGAGCTCGCGTGAGGCTTGGAAAATCCTGCAGAGGAGGTCGGAATGGCCCGTCGATGTTAGAGCAGACTGACGCGAATCCTGCGGTGTCAGTTGTTGAGACGCCTTGTACGGAGAGTCGCGTTGTGGAGTCGAGCAGACGTCTCTCCTTGACGTCTACGAGGAGACTGTGGTGTTGTAGGAAGTCAGCACCGATGATCGCGTTGCTTATGTCTGCGACCAGGAATACCCATCGGTACACTCGTCTGAGGCCAAGATTTAAGGTGATGGACCGTTCCTTGTAGACGGGGATCGACGAGTTGTTCACAGCCCGAAGGTAGTAGATGGGCGTTTGTGATCGATCCGCGCGTTTTGCAGGAACAGCGCTTACCTCAGCCCCGGTATCGACGAGATAACGGGTTCCAGTAGTCCTGTCGGCGATGTAAAATAGGCGACTTCCTGGTAGGCTCTGACTACTCGTTGCCTCTATCGGTTTGCTCCAGGAGCAGGGACGAAGGCAGTGCCGGGCGTCGGAGCCAAAGCGGCGATGGTATACGCAGACGTCCGCTGAACTTGCCGAGCGGGAACGGTCAGCATTTCTCCAACGAGATGTTGAACGTCCACGTTGTTGTTGAGTGCGTGGACGATCTCGCCGGTGAGTTGCTGCGGTAACACTCTGTTCCAACCGCTGGCAAAGCTGCTCGAGGTTGCCGTAGACGATGGAGTACCTGGCAGGGCAGACATCGCTTCGCCACCGTCTTCTGCCGCCGATGTAACGCTGGCGACGGGTGGAGTGGCAACTTCAATAACGGCGTCTGCCAGGGCTGCGAGGCCTGTGAGGTCGAGAGCCGTAGCGGTGGCCAACACCATCTGGACGTTGGTTGGCAGGCGCTGAATAAATAGCTCCCGCAGCAGAGCGTCGCCGATCGTGTTGGCGCGATCTCCAAGGAGCTGAGTCATCCGCCTCAGCAGCTGGGACGGACGTCGATCGCCGAGTTCTTCCGCCGAAAGAAGTTCTTGGAGGCGGGAGCGATCTGATGCCTCGGTTCTCTGCAGGAGAGCCGCCTTCAGCTGGTCGTACGAAGCTGTGGCCGAGGGTTGCGCAAGGATGTCGTATACTTCGTCGGCTGCTGCCAGCGACAGCGCCGAGACGACATGATGGTACTTGCTTTCCTGGCTCGTCACACCGCTGAGATGAAATTGGGACTCAGCCTGCAGGAACCAGACCCTCGGGTTTCTGTCCCAGTACGGCGGAAGTCGGACTGCAACCGACGAGATGGAAGCCGGGGATCCAGCTGCTGCTCCTTGGGGTTCGCCGTTGTCCATGGTCCTCGACCGGGTCACCAAATATGTGGGGGCCGCGAGGTCCTACCACGTTATTTAAAGTGAGGACATAGAACGAGACAAACCGAACGACGTGTCTGCCTGTGATGGCGGCTTCAGAGCATTCTCTTGCACGAGCTCTCCGAGGCGCGTGCGTGTGCTGCGCCTCGAGCCATCTCTTTTATTTTGATGAGAAGAATGGATCTGTAGGTGCGTTGCAGCCTAGAAGTGCTTTGCTCGTAAGTAGACGCCCAGGAATTTCTTAGAGTGTATACTCTGTTTCACCTTATGATGTACCGCAGGATAAGCTACAAGCGCGAGCTCCTTGCTCTGGGGGCTACATCTCGGCGGCACAAGCTCTCGTGACTTAAGAGCGGCTGCCAACGCTATGAGCTCGCGCTTAGCCTTCGCTGCGGTGCAGCGCGAGGTGAAGCGGGCATAGAAGTACTCACTGCAGCTATAGCCGTGTGCGCGAATTCTGAGCGCGTGCTGATGGCGAGCTTCCACAGTTCTTTTTCAGCGTGCATTCCACACCATCAAGATTGCCGGTCTTAGCAGACTATTGATGTGGACCTCGCTCTGAGCATGCGCTTGAAAGAGCTCCCAAAAATATGGCGTCCAGCGAATACGCCCTATGAAGATTTGGCGCTTCTTTCGCCTCTTTCGCGCTTACCTCAACAGAGACGCTCTGATTCAAACAAGCTGGCCCGGATACTTCTCAGTCGACAGCTAGGATTCTGGGTTTTCATCATTAATACTGAAATATCCAATAAACCGCCCATAGCAAGCATTATAAATTAAATTTAATGATAAATAAAACTATTAATAATTTTGTCATCCCGAAAGGGCGACTGACTTAAACGGTTTCGACTTTCCTAAAAAAAAAGAACATTCTTTTCATTTTGAATTGAAGAGAAATAATAATGTAAACCGTAATTACTCGCTTTTTTCCAGCAAAACTGAAAAAGAAAAAGACAGCTTTATTTATAAGCCGCCTGATGCTTATAAAAAAGAGGAAATAGAATGCCCCACGTGATATTGTTGCGAACCATGTTTTGACTTCCGTTCTTTTTCTTTCCCTTTTTTTTTCAACGAGGATGTTGGCACAAAAGCGCCGCTTCTAAAGCTCCCACAGTGTTCGCCTGACTGTTATTTTTCCACGTAGCTTTTTTGCTGATGACACTCACAACGTCTCAGTAATGTGTACACGCAAAAAAAGAAAAAAAAGTTTGGAAGAGCTTTGTTGGTACACGGAACTTGTAAAACCTTACAATTTTTTTTTCTTCGTCAAAACATATTGTAGAGAACTTTGTTGCTTCTGGAGTCAAAACGACGTTAAGATTTTTAACCATGAAGCCTTTGGTTAAAATAGTGTTCCGCCAATGCAATTTAAGCAAAAGTAAAATCTTTAGAAGAACTTTGTTATTGTATTTTATTTTTTCGCGGAGCAAAAATAACGTATTATGATTGACGACGAGGCGTCTTGTGGCGTCCTCTTCTGGTTCCGTCTGGTGACAACCCGGTCATAATTTGCTACAATGATGCAACGTGATTAGAACCAACTCGGTTCTGGAACTCCGCTCCGGAGGGGGGTCCCTTTGCGTAACGCCTGTTAGAGGGCGCGCGCTCCGCATTAATACTCGCTATCATCATCATTCACGGCGCGCTTGTGGCCGTTGCATCTGGCCTACTGAGCTTACGGATGTTCGTGGCGCTTTTTCTGACAGTAGCAGACGAAAATGCGCGGATTAATGCGCCGGCAGCGCCACTTCGCCGCAAAAGAATCGGACACGGTTTCGGACTCCCTCCAATGAACGGCGTCTCTGGAAAGTTCCACAACTGAGTTGATATAGTAACGTTGACAGTGATGATCATCTGCACTTCTTGTAATCAGCGGCGGCAAACATTAGGTGAAATTTTGCAAAGTAAAGTGTAGGGGCGAGATCTGTAACTCCAAACAAAGTAGAAAAGGCTATACGTGTCCCTGCCACTTCAACACCGTGGAAGTGTCTGTTTACCGCAGCAGGCACTATAATCTGAAGAATCAAAGTAGTTCGCTTTTTATTTATTTATTTATTCATATTACCCCTAAAGGCCCTCGTGAGAGGGTATTACATAGGGGGGTACATAAAACTATTACATAGGGGGGTACATTTTGACGAACCCCTTTGCCTCTCTGGATGAAGTAATAATTTATCTGTGAGTGTCTTTTGATTGTTTTCAACCACGCATCAAAGTTGACTTAAATTTAAAAAAAAACGTACATTGCGCCATTTATCACATATTCAGCAAAAGCAAAACATTTAATTTCGAATACAAAAATGTTGTGTCGATCAATCGGGTTGAAAATTGAATCGACGTTTGGCCCTAGTATTTTCGAGTGGCCCGTCACAATGTTATTATATAATAAACTCTATATGTAAAATGTTGTGAAAAAATTAGATGCTCTATTAGTTATATAATTTCGCGCGTGTATAAATTCAATTTGTTGGATCGTTTGCGATCACAAGTTCCTCCGTCTAAAACTTAAAGATATGTTCACGCGTTTCTTTTTTTTTTCACACACCGGTTATCAGTTTAACTTTAAAAATAAAATTTGACTACATGAATTATGCCGATTTGATTATCTTACGAACTATCATATAACTGCAATTATATCTGAATCGGTAGTCTAGTTAAGTAGTCAACAGTGCGGCACCCTCTCAATATTGTTCCTGTAACAGAAGAAAATCTGCGGAGAGACCCATGATACCCGCGGACATAACTCCATGGAGATCCAAGTCTGCCAAACAAATCTCACGCACTTGAACACACGACTAACGAGAACGAAGATGTAAAGCACAAGGACAGTAATTCGGATACTCCGCGTAGTATATAGCCCTAGGAAATGAAAGTAAAGCAAGTATAGTACAAGTCCTTGCACAACTTGCTTTACCCGACCAAGCAAGAAGGATCGGGCATGCTTTACAGGGTAAAGCAGAAAGTGACCACGTCTTTTTATGTGAGCAAGAAAACCGGTTGGTTTTGTTCGGAAAATGGTTGACCGAAACGAGATACAGCAGGAACCGTGAGATCGGGAAACATTAATCACAGCGTGGCCGCTGGGGCCGAGTTGGAAAAACGACTCGGCTTCGATTCGGTCGGCAGTTGGTCTGGATTTGGCGTCCCGAAAAAAGCAACAGCGACAACGACTCGGAATCCGGCGAAGGATGGCACGCATCTCGAGACTTTCGAGACAGACTCGCTTAGCAAGCTTTTTTGTTCTCTCGGCATTGGGGTTACCGCGACGACGGAGGAATCTTTCTGGTTGACTGGGAAAGGCTGCGTCAGTGTGGTTGAGGACAAGAAAGAACCAGTGTCTACACGTATAGAAAAGAAACATGAGAGCTCATTTTCCCGCAGTACACGTATACAAACCAATCACAATGGCAATAGAAGAATCCCAGCCAATGATGTAGCACGGGATACGATTTTATCTAAAAAAAATGCGATAAAAATCAGCGAGTAAAAAGTCATGTGCGCGTGGTCACATGACATCTTTCAGGTATTATTTTATTTTGAGCTACGTCATTCGCCGGAACCCTTCATCTGCTTGCCGTGGGTAACTGTCTCCGTGTACTGCAAAAAAAAAACTCACATTAAAAAAAAATTAATTTTAGGGTGTATGTGGAGCGCAAGTTTGTCTGCATCTTTTGCAGATGTTGTGGTGACGTCAGAACGCCGAGCTCTGATTGGCTGATTGAAAGAAATAGTGGGTAGACCTCAGAGGCATCTATAGAGTTGAGGTGTTCTCACTATTCTTTCAATCAAAGCCAATCAGAGATCGGCGTCTTTCTGACGTCACCGCAACTCCCGCGAGAGAAGCAGACGATTTTCTCTCCGCATTGAAACGAAACTCTTCAGCTTGTTTTCGCGAGGAAGTTGGAGGCCGCAGTTTCTGTGGAGGTCTCGTTCAAACGAACCGACAAACAACAAACGCTGCGTGAAACGAAACTGTTGGAATGTGCTACAGTGCCCTGAAGCTTCTTTAAATACGTGTGTTTATTTTGTAAGCTGTGTGCAATAAACGGTGCCTCGCACTTTATTATTGCCTCGTAAATTTGCGCCACCAAAATAAATTGTTGCGAGAATTTCTATTTAAAGATCGCAGTAAGGGGAACATTATATTTAGAAACGAAATGGTGAGTTGGGCAAGTTGCTTCATTACGTACTAAAAGCGCCAAAAAACAAAGCCAGAGTAAGGACTGACAAAAAATAATGACCGCATCTCCACGTGGTGAATGATATTGATTGGGGCGAAACTCTGGTGGTGCTGATGATGCTGATTTTATTGTTCATATGTAGTGCTGATGGTGCTGATTTTTTTATTGTTCATAGGTAGTGCTGAGTTCCGGGTTGCGTTTCGACTTCATTATTACTGCTTTATGGTCGGTGAAATGCAGAGCCAGTGGTTCTTCTAGCGGAGCAGCTTGGATCCACTAGAAGCCGTGGGAACGCACCTCCACCACTTTAGTCAACGGTCCATGTCAGAAAGAGAATGTGTGGTATGGAACGTGGTTATATACGCATTTGAGCATTTGACCGCAGCGCCCTCTCGTCTATAAACGTTGAGCCAATGCATGCAAAGTTTAACGCCATTATATACGCATTTGACCGCAGCGCCCTCTCCGGTATAGACGCTGAGCGGCTACATGCAACGTTTCATCCATGACAGAAACCCCAGCTCTTGAGTTACTACCACATCTCAGAGCCCCCTACTCGTCCCGCAGTCGTGGCCGAGTGGTTAAGGCGATGGACTAGAAATCCATTGGAGCCTTCCCGCACAGGTTCGAATCCTGTCGACTGCGCCAAACATTTTTTCTTTTTATGTGAGCACGGACGCCGGACGGACGGACGGACGGACGGACAAGGCTAGACCCTAAGGAGCGTCGCCCCTAACACATGCGCCTTGTGTTGTCGTCTATCCTAATCTGTCCGTTTTCATGGCGCTTTTAGTGCGTACATTAAAAACATCGTTAATTAACTTTTGCCACAATAAACGCACCTCATAAAAAAATTGCTCACACACCAGTGTTTAAAAAAAAAATAATCTCGACCCCGATCTATGCCAACGAAACAAAACAAAACAAAAAAAAAAGATTAAATTTTAATTTGCTGAAACGAACTTAAATCGATTAACATATCCCGAGTTTCACTAACCCAGTCTCCACCTGATTAATTGACCCATCATCCATCATCGTTAACACGCCCATGCATAAGCAAAACAAGCGCACACGCTAGTTTCAAAAATGACAAAAACAAACAAAACAAAAAAAAAACAAAAAAAAACGGGAAAGTTTACAGCGAAAGGCAAAACCATACCAAATCCGGATGACGGTTTTTAACCACACTCTATCAAACCAAACGCTAGGCCCAATCCGTCCGCTGCGAGACACAGAAGGAAAATGGCCGCGGGACGTCGAGCAGGCTCCTAGGCAGCCACACAACCGCCGCCGTCACCGTCGCCGCCGCGGCGAGACCCAGATTGAAATTTCTTCCGTCGAGTTTCCTTTCTTCGTTTGTAACGGCGTCCTTTTAATCCCTTCGTGGCGCGACTTTTCACGCTTCGTTCAATTCCCTGATGGAAGGACGGTGAGCAAAGGCGTCGACTCGAAAACCGAAGGAAGTGCGCTAAAGACCCTCCCCACTACCCTGCCGCAGGAAGCCGGAAAGGCAAATGTTAATTTGCTGCCGACGTGCCGAACCCCTTCCCTCTCTTCACCCCTAAGCTGTGAGTGCGGCAAAAGCTACGCGGTCGCCGGAACAATCAGCCGCCTCCCTTTTATCGCCCGACCATGCGCTCTCTGCGTGCGAATTGTGGACGAGTGACTGATCGCGTGGCGAAAGATGGACATGTGACTGGTCCAACGAGCAAACGTAGCTTTCACCCCACTGTCAGCTTAGAAGGGAACGCCGTGCGAATCCCTAGCGCACAAGCGGCAGCCACCCCGTCCGAACGCCGCGGGCGACGGCGATGAACTGTCAGCGTTTTGCTCCAATTAATTACTTAATCAATAGAACCCGCTCCTTCTACGCCTTTCCACTTCTCTCTCGCTTTCTCTCTCTCCCTCTTGTTTCGCGCAGCCTGCCTCTTTTCCCAGGGCAGTCCTCGCTGCATCTCTTTCGTCTCCTTTCCTCCAAATAAAATAAAATAAAAATAAAACTTTTTTATTTATTTTACTTTCAGACACAATTAGAAGATCTCCACAGATAGCGCGATTGGCTCGCACGCTGTCTGACGGGAGGGCGGCTTCTGCATGGCTGGCGTAATTACAAAGTAGCGAACCGGCACGCTGCCCCCCTTCCTCTATCGCGAAGATGTGCGCTCTGATGGTGATGGAATAGATAGACTGCCCCAGTTAGTTAGGTTTCGTTCTTACTGCTACGTTTGCATTTTTATTTTGTGAATGTTTCAATGCGATCGCGGGGAGCTCGCTGCAAATTGCCAGATTACAGAACGATGTACACCGAATAAGACAGGCAATGCTCTAACGCAAAAAATTACAAGCGTAATCTTTCTTCCGTCCTTTTCTTCTTTTTTTTTTTACTTCTTGTGTCACGAATGTTCTGAAAAATAATAAGACTGAAAATACCCGGTACAATAACACTCGCGCCCTCTCATCTTTCTCTAGAGTATATTTTAACCGATGGTGAATGAAAACCCTATCTGCAAACTGATACAATTCAATTTATTTATTGATTTATTCAAATACTATCAAGCAATATAGAGATGAGTAAAACCAAAGAAAACTGCATTTTTTATTTGTTTAGTGTCTTAAGTTCGAGATGACGCAACGTCGGGTTTTAAATTTGTTCGACTTTTAACGATTCGGTGAGCTTTCCTGAAAGGGAAGTTTGACAAATATCAGGACACAAAACTCAAAAAAATTATGGCTCTGGGCTCGCGCGGACAACAAAATCTGGTAATCAAGAAAATAAACTCAAAGTAAAACTAAGAAAAATATGTACAGCGTCTTTCTTGCTATTCACGTTTCTTGTTGTTGTTGTTGTTGTTGTTGTCTAACGAGTATCGTTTTACGACGAGTAAACCTTTGGTCTAGCTTAAAAGGCCAAACATATGGCCCCAGTGATATTCACGGACACGAAACCGAATGCAGAACATCTGCTTGTTCATTTCCCTCGTGTGGACAATATTCGAGGAGGTTATAATGGGCAGGAGGTGGCGTCCCTATTCTCCCTACGTGTCGCGAAGTGTAACGGAAGCAGGCGTGGTCTCGAAATGAACCCTCATTCTCTCGGCAATTAAGACGATTCATTTCCTGTATCTTTTTCCTTCTACTAAGTTCCCCATCTTTTACAACAGTCTCGGGTAATATTTCTTATCATTAGGAAATTCAGTTAAGGGACGCCGCCATAGAAATATATTAAGCAAATATCCGCGTTGCAACGGCATTTTGGTGGCAACGCGGTTGAGGCGTCGCCACGGAATGTGCCCTCAGTCTCTCGGCCAGTGAGACGATCGTTGTAATGTGTCTTTTTTTTTTCTACTAAGTTTTCCATTTTTTACCGCAGTATAGGGTGATTTTCATTGCAATCACGAGACTTACTTAATGACCGTCGCCACGAAAATATGGGGCAAACAACCGCGTTGCCATGGCATTGCCTTTGTAACGCGCTAATTTGCCCCATATTTACATGGCGGCTTCCACTGAATCGGTCTCGAACAGGTGAGATTTGGGCTAACACTTGCCTGACCAGTAGGGAGTCGGCGTGTAGAAGACGCTTTCGATAGCGCACCGGAAGCGTCGTCTATAGAGCGAGTCGTCATAGCGTGGCTTTGGAAGGAGAGCGTGTCAGGCGTCGTATAAGCACGAACGCTGAGAATGGCCTTGCGGGTTGAGAAAGTCGTACAAGCCTTGTTTCAAGCGGGTGCTCGTTTAATCCCACGGTGATGCTAAACTTCTTTGGTGCGCCGATCATATAGAAAGCCAGTCGCAACAGCGGACACACGAAGCAGACCGCAGGCGCGGAGCAGACAACCGAGCGGCGAGCAGACGACCGAGCGGCGAGCAGACGATGGGAGCTTGCATGAGCTCGTCGGTGGCGACTGTGCGCAAGGCAGTCTGGGATTAGGTTCCTTTTCCGACGTCGTTGAGTATTAGCGACGTGCGATCGACGTGTGTGGTCACCTTCCACGATTGGCCGAACGCTGACTATGACGTCGAAAAGGATCTTCATCGACGGAAATAAGAGGAATGAAAGAACTTTAATTTTGACGGTGTTGGCAGTGTTCCTTTAGAGCGCAACGATTTCAAGCTTCCACCATGCTCATCACCATCGAACTGCGTTCGCAAGGTAATGACGTCACAAGGGGGAACCATGGAGGGCGCCACCAAAACAACTCGACGCTAATAACATCATGCCGGGTCCTGCAACACTTAAACGTCCTTGACCAGATTAAAAAAGTGCGGCGAGATGTTGCTGGGTCCGCCCACTCCTGGTGTCATTACGTTGCGAACAGCAAGTTCGATGGTGTCTGTAACGAGCATGGTGGAAGCTTGAAATCATTGCTATCTGAAATCAACACTCCCGAAAACGCCAAAATTGAAGTTCCTACATTACTCGTATTTTCGTCCATGAGAAATCATTTGCTGACGTCATAGTCAGCATTCGGCAAATCGTGACAGGCCGACCACAGCGACGCTTTCGATCGCTCACGTCGCCTAATGGAGTATTTACGGCGGCCATTGCAAGTGTGCGCGACTGCTGAGAGCCTGCTGACGGCGAACTTCCATAGTTCTTCTGCAACGTACCTTTCACACCATCAAGATCGCCGGTCTTAGCGGCCTATTAATGTGAGCTCGTTCTAAGCATGCCCTCTAAACATCGCCCTCAAATATGCGCGTCCAGTGAATACCACTTTTCGCGGTGAGAAGATCGCTAAGTGCGCTTCTGTTTTCCTCACTATCGGCAGTGCACGACCCACGCGGATATGTTTTAAAGGGACCATGAAATTATTTTTGACTTTCGCCAAAAATCTTACATTAAACCATCGATGTTTACTGAACGCCGAACAGGCATCTCTTTTTGTTTCGGTTTATTAACTTCTACATGAAAAATTAATAAAATATCGATTTTTTTCTCTTCAACTCACCACAAAACAAGGCGTGGCGCAATTTCGACAGTCGTGACGTGGTCTAGCTGTCACCGGAACCGGAAGTTCTATCAGCAGTAGGAGAATGGGAACGTCAGCGGCGAGCTGGCGGTGTGCTGGTAGGTTTTACCACAGGGTATTACTGCGCTGATGGCGCCGATGCCACCGACATATTTTCTGAATCGGCGCCTCTCATCACTGCGATAGCCATGGACACATCGCAGCTGAGCGAAATTCAATTAGATATGTTCGCGCTACAGCGACAGCATGGGACTGGTCCCATACGCCGGTACGAAGCGCAGCAGGTCGTCAGCACGACAGCCGCCTCTCCGCCGCCGTCAGCCGTTTCCGCGGTATCTCTAAAAAGAAGGGGACGCGCTGTCACTCACTGCATGGAGTAGCAGAAAATGCACAAAGTTTTCTATTAGGTCAAGTTTTATTAACTTTTATTTGGTCAGGATAAGCTCGCAGGGTAGAGTGGATGAAAAAAGACAAGAAAAAGATGCAGTACGCCGTCTTGGACGATCACGACTTTAAAACACGACTTTACTGATTGCACGAATCTCGCCAATCGCATTTTCTACGATTGCAAAAGATAATGTAATCTTAGCAGATATATAGCAATGTAGAAATATGACTTCGTGATCACACAGGCGTTGAGATCGTTCAAGGAATGCTAATACTAGTCACTTTTCTCGGCTGATGAAAACGCGTCAAAATTCGCATCCTTCATACACGCCTTTAAATACATTACACACCAGAAATATCTGGAACTTGATCACACGCATGTAATGTTCAAAATAAGAAATCCGGGTGACGTTCGAGGAGACAAATGCTAAGAAAGCACCACTGTAGTCGAAGTAGACAAAGACGACGGCACGAGCGTTTCTTTTGTCTTATAGGTGCCGCCACAACATCACCACATGTGTAGATAGATCTTCCCTTCTAGGACATGCTGGGTTATCATCATGACACGCGACGAGAATTCAGTCAAGGATAGCGCTCTATATGGAACGATAAGCTTCCATTACGCCGACCACGTCGATCACCACCACCGACGCCATGTTTTTCAACATGGCGGCTATGCGCAGGCGCAGTCTGATCTTCTCTTGCTTTGTTTACCACACGATAGATGGCGCATAGCTCTCAGCATTATTAGGGTGCCTTCATACACACGCGCGCTTTTGCTTGACTGGTGACATCTCAGCCATATTTCCGCCCAATCATTTTTTATGCATTTTGAAGTGCGCGCAATCCGGTGTCTCTCAGCACGAGCGCGTAGCTTTGGCTAATGCAACGAGCTTGAGTAAACTTAGAGCGGTAAACCAGTGGCCGAAAATGGCACCCCCCGTTTGCCGCCATCTTGCCTGTTTGCCACATTAGTGATCACGTGACGTTAAGATGGCTGCGCCCAGAGCTGGGCCAGGTCAGATTGGCCAGATCGCGGTCAGCAGATGGGCACTCTGGGGCTGCGTTCCAATCTTACTCGAATGGAGTCGAGTTAGTCCGGCGGATCAAGTCACGTGACAAGACAGATACAGCAATGCTGGACGCGGGTAGGTTTTCGAACGCAACGGGTACGAGAACTTTATTCAGGAGTGAGATAGAAGCTGCGTTCGATTTGCACTTCCTGCACCGGTGCAGAAGGTGTGAGGCGGTGTACTTCCGGTCGTACCTCACACACATACCGGAAGTACACCGCCCTACACTTTCTGCACCGGTGCAGGAGGTGCAAGTAAATCGAACGCAGCTTATATCTCACTCCTGGGTGAAGTTCTCGTACCTGTTGCGTTCGAAAACCTACCCGCGTCCAGCGTTGCTGCCTCTGTCTTGTCACGTGACTTGATCCGCCGGAATAACTCGGCTCCATACGAGTAAGATTGGAACGCAGCCGCGAGTGCCCATCTGCTGACCGCGATCCGGCCAATCTAATCTGGCCCACCTCTGGGTGCAGCCATCTTAGCGTCACGTGATCACTAATGTGGCAAACAGGCAAGATGGCGGCAACCGAGGAAGTGCCATTTCCGCTGCAGGCAGTGGGTTCCGGTTTACCGCTCTAAGGTAAGACTCAAGGTCGTTGGGCTAATGCATAGACGCCATTTTACCGCCCAAGTCACGCACCGAATGCGCGAGAGTGTCACGCGCTGGCACATTCACGGCAACAATGGATGTCTTCACCTCACAGACAGACATGTAGGCACCCTAAGCATTATAAAACTTTGCAATTTCCGTCACGTCGCTAATTATTCAACAAAATGTGGACCAGAATATTCTTTAACCAAACTTTTAAGAAACATTCGCCCTCAATTTATTTTTTAGGATCGCGGTGCTGGTGAGGTAGACTCTAATCCAATAGTCGATGTGGATTTGGCTGACGTGCCGTGGCACCGCGGATGCATCGCAGTGAAAACAAGTGAAAAGGCATAGAGCTTTCGAAGAAAAGAAAGCATCAAACAGTCCGCTTTTCTTTTAAAAGCTATATACCGAAAAACAAAATTGGCTCTCTATTTTTGTGTTTTGGTTTCCCTTTCACAACTTTCGCGACATGCGGTGGACGGATTTCGATTTCAAAATTGTTTCAAGGTCCCTTTAAGTAAGAACGGCGTATCGGGTCGTACCTCTGTGGGAATAAACAACGCTATTCATTCACGCTAGTATTCAAAACGAAGGTTCGTGCTGCTTCAAGAAGGCGAACTTGTTAACTCGCATGTACCGAGTTAACAAAGTACTCGCCAAGTAAATATAAAAGATAATCATAGACATCGGCAAGAATTAACGAAACTGCGCGTAGCAAGCAGCCGTGCGTGACATAATACCAACGAACAAAGCACCCATTGTTTTTCGTAGGACAGCGCCATCTATGGGCATTGTAGGTGCCAAATGTATACAAACAGCACATTTTTAGGTGGTTATGATAACTTAAAGTAACCATCGCTTGTATGTAATTTTTGCGCTAGTTTTTTTAAGATGCGAAAAAGAACAATAGCAATATTAAATTGGAAAGAGTAGAAATAGTGCCTCTCCAAGTTTCGACGATATCCAGAGAAAAGTATTGGAATGGAAGACGTAGCGAAAAGTAATTTTATTTTGAACATAAAAAAACCACTCACATCCACGGTATCAAAGAAAAAAAAAAAGAAAAGAGAAGCTTTAATATTTAGAGCATTACCCAATGAGGCCGTTTATATTCTGTGGCAAAATACCTCAGATGAGGTATTTTGCCAGAAAAGTGATGCATTTACGATTATCGTCGTATCTATCAATGGTGATATCTTCTTGCCTGGAAAGCGAGCGTGAAAAATTTCATGTCCCATATCGCCTCCCCGAGAGCCCGATGAAAAAATAAATAAATTGGCAGCGGTGCCACTTTAGCTCTGTGGTTAACACTCCAGACATCGACGACCACAACCTCACACATCAATGCAGTCAATCAAAATATTACGCTGCACCTATTTTTTTTTTTTTTGCATTCAACCATACGTACAATCTATTTAAAAAAATACACGTATATACAAAAACGCCTAGTGACGCCGACACACTTTGGACAGACGTGTGCGAGCGGGTCTCGCCTGGCTGGTGCGGGTCTTTGCCGAACAATCCATTCACCGGAAGGAGGCAGCACAGCGGGCAATTAGAGCAACACTCGCCGTCCAATTTGCGGCCTCCGACGGCGGCTTGAAGGCGCGCGTGATTTAGACATAATTCAATTCTTCGTCGGCACCGACGCCCCCTCGCCACCCTTCCCGCCTTCCTTCCCAAGCGCTACAGGCCTCCTCTGCCACCACAAAACCCCATCAGCATGACGTGCAGCGCCGCCGAATGGCACGAGACCGTCGCGGAATCTTCCCCGAAATAGTGGCGCCCAACTGTCCTTCCCATCTCAAGCATTTTTTTTTGGGGGACCAGTCTAGACGCGCTTAGTAAAAAAAGAAAAAAAGGAAAACGAAACTAGGCAAAGGCGGTTTCAGCGGCTTCGATTCGCCGGGGCGAGTTACCCGTCTTCCTCTAATGAAACTGGGACCCGCAACACGACGGCTCACATAGCTCTGTATGGATCCGTCCAGCGGCCTCCCTCGCCCTTTAAAGAACCATTCGCCTTGGAAACTCGGCGGGAAAACCTACCTATTCCCATCCTGCGAAATGCACGTTCCTTTTTTTCTTGAGAATAGCTACTCGTTTGATTGACGCTGTAAACATTTTTATGCAAGCGCAGGCGTTTTTCTGTTTTTATTATTCACGAAGCTTTGTACATTATACCTATTGTGCGTGTGTGTATGTGTATGTTGATGTATGCGTGCGCGTGCGTGCTTGCGTGTATGTGTGTGTGTTTAGTGCGTGTTTTTAATTTTTTTCGTAAGTCAATTGATGTGTCGCATGCCAGCACGTACTCGGATAGCAGACGAATTAGGCTGAACGCGTACGATAAGGTTCAATACGCTTTCTAAAAGTAAAGAAACGTAAGCAATCGGTTCCTGAGTGCGTTAGACATGCCGCTAGTATATACCTTTTTAACATCCATGCTAAGGTAGCTAAAGCATGTAAACGGGATAACATTTAAACGAAACGGTTAAGTTTGAAATTAAAATTGCATGAAATGAGTTGACAAACCTTACATACCACGACTATCACCTCTTGCGCAAATCTGCTACAAAGACTTGTCGACTCTCGTACTGGAATATTTCCACAATCCCATTTTCATAAACAGCGGATTATATCTATACGTTGTGGACCCCGAGAAAGATGTTAATACAAACTATACATCAAACATCCAGCGCAAGCCAAGCTTGCCACCACCTAATATGTATTCTAACTGGGAAACCCACTGCTACTTTCGAACAAGAAAAATTTTATCGAGCCCTACCAGTGATTGGTACGGCACAATAGACAGTGCTAAGACGTTTTTGTCAGTGAGACTTTTTGATCTGAGCAGCTTCAATGTCAAAGCGGTTTACTTGCACATGTAAAACAATCAACAATATACTGTATAAGAAAACCCCTTTAGGTAATATGTTAGGCTGGGAAGTTCAACATCTCGAAGCAATCCACTCCTGTGAACGCCATAGGAAAACCTTTGGGCAATTTATTTGTACCTCTGTGAGTTTCGATTTCAGCCAGAAGCGTTATCGTTGCTTTCCAGTAATCAGAAGGTAGTGTCAAGCATGTCTAAGACAACGCTCTGAAGGCCATATTTCTCAGAGTAGCGCGAGAACCACTGTTTCGACTTGCCGAGAGCAAAACGGTTCCTACGGTGCATAACCATTGCTGAATATTGTACATTAAAAGAATAAACAAATATGGAGTTCGTTCACTTCCGTTTTATCCAGCGACAAGACGTTTCATATAGCGATATAATGCAACCAAGTTCGCATTATATCCTTGTGAAAACAAATACGCCAAGTATAAGTTTTTCGAACATAGCTCCAAGCCGCTTTGTCGTTACGAACATCCACCAATCAATGCGGGACACACACAACAAAACGTAATTTAGGATAATTACCTTCATTCATGTATGAGGGAACGTTTCATAAAGAAAACCACAACGAGAAAGCGCCATCTCGTGCAATTAAGTCATCATGCATAACAACGAACTATAACCAAATAAAAAAAAAGAACGCCATGAGAAACAATGGCGTTGCCGATCGTTAGAACAAGAGAGAGGGGGGGGGGCATGTATTGTTTAGGCGCAACACGCTGCTCCCCGAAGCGGCACACACACACACACAGAAGGAAACAGAACCAGCCAGCAAGCGGACGAAAAGCAACACTCTTTCTAGAAATCTGAAACAAAACTCACAGGAAAATAACGAAGGCGAAGGAAGAACAAACCATAAGGCAACAATGTCGCAGACTTATTCCGTTTCCTTTATGCCCAACGTTCCGCGAACGCTCCCCGTTTCCCCTCCAGCCCCACCACATTCCCCGGGTAGGAAACATAACCCCAAAAACACGCACACACAAGAGAAAGAGAGAGAGAGAGAGAGAGAGAAAAGCAGACAAGAGAGAGTAAGAAAAAAATGACTCGGAGGAGTCGAACGCGAGAGCAAAAAGGAATCGGCGTTTTCGCATCGTTTGACAGAAACAACGAAGCAGCCCCGGAATATACGAGCGCTTTCTGAGCAAATAAATCAAGCCCGGAGCCGAGTTGAGACCGGAGGGACAACGGAAAATACAGCGAGAGACAAGGCATAAAACAAGCGTTCTCCGTGTGTCGTTTTCAATACGCAGAAGGTCCCGTCTCGATGAAGCATGACTGGCGCGTGCGCGCGGAGCACGTACCCCGATACGCGAATATGGCAAGAATTATTTTGCGCGTCGGATGTACTCGTACATGCGATGGTGACCCTGCTTCACCGCTTTTATTTTTCTTTCTTCACGATGGAACCAACGATTCGTCTGGTTCAGACCTACGCATAGTGCGGATATGCCTATGCAAGATAGTGTATTTAAGATACTTTACGGTGTAATGTAATTCTCATCTAACACTGTAACTTCACCGGCACGCTCCATTTCCACGAGCGAAGACACTTCAGTTTGAATCTGAGTAGCTTGCAGGTACGTTTGAATATGGTTACTTGTATTACTACTTAGTTACATTACTTTATTTGCGACATCAAATACATTTCTAACTGAAATTTTACATGAAAATCACAGAGCTGGTGACTATATTCGTAATCCTAATTAGGAAAAGAGCGAGTCTGAGGAAAGCTTTACCCTCTTCTACGCCTTGCACTTTAGGCATTTCTAACGTTTCTAACACACACCTCAGAGCAAACAGGGCAGACAAAGCAGTCTAAGGCAAGGTAATAGCAACACAAAATATGGTAACGCCCTGACCATTTTTGTTCACAAGTTACGACAATTTACCTGCGCGGGAACATTGCTAACAGATACGATAATGAGGAAATACCAAGACAAGACTCAAGTTTCCGTACTTTTTCAATCCTGCTTCCGAGAAAGAGTTCGTTTCTTTGTTTTTTGTTTTCTTGGAATAATTTTTTTACAAAACACTTTGCCAACAAACGGGCCCGGCTAATCTCTTCCAAAGTGAAAAGGCTTTTCGAAATGTGGTTCTACATCGTAGTGCGCAAAAATATCATAGTCCCTGAGTGCTTAAAAAGCACCGGGCGTGGAGAATCACGTGCACTTTATGTTGCTCCGCTGCTGCCAATGAAAGTGAGGGCTTACAGCCAATACAACATCCGAAGAAAGAATCGCGAGGCAACAAGTACAAATATAATAAGTCACGCCCCCCTCCCCCTTCCCGCGTTTCTTAACATGTCTGACTGTAAACAACACGATCCCGAGGAAGACAACCACGTCTCTACCTGGCCTAATGTGGGCGTTTGAAGCTTACCTATTTCTGGGCGAATCCCTTACGCATATTAATATGATCTTATATGCGCACCACGTCATGAGAGGGGCCTCAGAGCAAACTATACAGCTCAGGGGCTGCCGTGCCTACAATAAGCGAGCCCTCCTAGTTCCTGTTAACCATTTCCACGCCGTCTATATTTTCCTCTCTTTTTTTGCGTATCTTAATTTTTAATCTTTGCTTAACGTGAATTCTGTGTATGGCAACTATAATGACCTATTTTCCCCTGGTTTCGAAATATCGCCTTTGCCCAATCTTCTGAGCCTTTCTAGTATCTCCGAAAGCCATGCGCCGAAAAGCTGAGGGAGAGGAGGAAACGACAGAGCGCGCGGAGACGTCCGAACGCCCAGTTATGACTGGAATGATTCAGGGGCGGATCCAGAACTCCGTTTTTTTTTGGGGGGGGGGGGGGCGAAAAACTTTTAGGGATACTATTCTCCCATTCTTTCTTGTGCAAAGGGGGTCTATCTATGTCAAATTGCCCTCCGAGGAGGGGGAGGGAGGGGGTCGACTTTTTTTTTTGGGGGGGAGGGCGGCCGCCCCGTCGCCCCCCCCTCCCCTTGGATCCGCCACTGGAATGATTAGAGGGTAGACGTAAAGCTAGCAACATTTGTCTCGACTCACTCTTCGAACGAAACACTATTTCAATAAGTCCACGTGCCGAAGCGGGTCTAGTTCAGTTTAATACGCCCATGACACGATCATGAAGGTGCCCATAACTAAGATACCTTGATGTTCGGCGGCGAATCAGTTCACGATGATCCTCCGCGCGTGCACGTTTGTGCTCCCGAGCCATATCCACGTGCTGATTTACCGATTGTAAAGGTACCTATGTTAAACCTATCTTTGCCAGGCTGACCGTTTTAATGGGGCACACCGTATCACGAACGTAGTATAGTTTGCGTGCTGAACCTAAAGTAACTGGATACTTTATGCTGAACCTAGAGGCACCAACGGCAGGCGACATCGTTAATAGCGCTCCTATATTTAAGTTGAAACATTAACGAAGCACTTACATCTTTAGCACGACCTTGATGTGAGGAATGTAGGCTTTAATTCATGTATGTGGTGCTTATTCTATTGTTCTGTTTTTCTTAAATCAAAATTGTTTTGTTTTGAAAGGCAGACCGTATAGGCTCTATACGGTCTGCATTTTATAAAAAAAAAATAATATCTAAGGCAATTTTGATATCTTCAAAAAGTTTTGTCCCAATGCTACGCTAACGTTTTGTTTGTTGTGTAAGGTAGCTAATTTTTATTGACTTTGCTCTTTTGTCGCGCTGTTGGTAGTAAGAAGTAAAACCATTAATATGTCTGCCTCGCAAGATTAGAATATAAGTTCATGAAATTAGTTTATTCGAGGCAACGCTCAATCACGAAAAAAATATCGACATTTTTTTCTTTTTTTTTTCTTTTCGTGGAAGTGTTTTGAGGCAAATATACGAAGTCGGAAGGTCGAAACAGAGATAGCAATCGATGAGTAGATTAGCAAAAACAAAAACAAAATCTTATGGGAATGAAGTTATTGAAAACTGGTCTTTAAAAACAGACGCTGATCAAATGACTCGAATTTCGGAAGAGTAGTTCAGAGGCAATAAGCTTAGTTTAAAAACAATAACGTATTTTGTCTTTCCGTTGCAACACACACATAGATAGGAGCCACCGTACAATCATACTGAAATTATGATATAAAAAATTGCTGACTTCTACTTTTATTTTCTTCTATGCCTACCCAAGGCAATACCAAGATTAAAAGTTTGAACAAAACAACAAGTAATTTATTCACAGCCACTTTTAGGAGGGCTCCGCGAGTGGGGAACCCAATATTAATTTTAGTCGAAAGTTTACAAGACTCGTTATTTTTAGAGACGAATAAAACATTTCACAAACAGCACAAACGCAAAAAATAAAGAACACACCCTTTCTTTTCTTGACGCCTTAAATTTCATCCATTTGAACCAAAAATAAGGGTACTACATAAAAAAACACAAATACGATTGCGGTTTTATCTTCATTCAATTAAAAGTTTGTCGCACAATCAGAAGTAGAAAACAGAATCTAGCTGGTAGCTGCCTAGCCTGTTCTAGGATTGGGGAAGCGATTACGCGAATTTCTAATTAGGCGAACAATTACAGTAAGGTGTTATCACACTCGTCAAAGATGAAGACGTGATAACTACCTCGATTTAAAGAAATCGCAATTAACTGAATGCTTTCTCTTTCATCTTTAAACACGTTATACTCAATGCTTTGCTTTCTCTCAATTTTGACAATACGCCGAAGACTCAAATTGGGCGAGAGCTTGATACGCATAATAAATACAAGCTGCCAGTAAATTATAAGAAAAAAAAATAACCCTTACATATATCAGGCTTCATGCCCTAAAACTTCTTTTGACACGAGAAACGAATATGTAACTTCAAAAATGCAGCAAATTGTGAAAAATATACCATTTCGCGTTGGCGAAAAAAAAAAAAATCTCTCGCACCGAACGTCGCACCGAGACACCATTTCGCTCTGGAGCTCCCAATGGAATGCAGAGACTGAATCGAAAATAACTGCCTAAGGAAAAAAAAAACTAAACAAAAAGAAACCAAAGAAAAGTCATAACGACAATAATACTAGCCCTCTGAGGAGTTGAGGAATACAGGATGGCTACGCTCTCTTTCCTCTCGGTCTCTTCAAGGGAAACTATACCCGCAGACACACACACACACACACACAAAAAAAGGCTCTCCTGGGAAAAAAAAAGAAGTTGAAAAAGTTTGTATTTTTAAAGTGTTTTCGCATGCACTCCTGAAATTGATGATAGAAAGTTTGGACAGTTTTTCTTTTTTTTGTATACTTCTGTAGTTTCTTTTTTTTCTCTCACTTTTTCACCAGAGTGTAATAGTAGAGCGTGGAGTGTAATATTTGCGCCACTTTCAAGATTTTAATCCTGCTGCATTTTTTTAAAGATTTGTTTTTAATTTTATATATCTACATATATAAAAAAAAACTTATTTTCTCTGTCAATACCATTGCTCTCAGTTGAGAGTATTTCCGAAACTAAAGGAAAAAAAATAGCAAAACATGCACGCGCGCGAAAACAAAATAGTGGAACTAAAAAAAAAAAGAACTAAACAAAAAAATGAACGGAATGCAAAACATTAAACTTCTTTTCGAGAGAAAGCATTCGCGCGGGGCGGCATTATATTACAGGTAAGTACGTCGCGGCAACGCGAAGTTCCAATCCCGCCACTGGTATCTCTTGCGACTCCACATATTTTTAAATGATATCCGCGCGTTCCGCGCGCGCGCCAACAAAACTCACTGGAATGAGGAAAAGAAACGGAAAGAAAAAAAGCTTTCAGAAAGTCAGATGGTAGTTCGTTCGCGCGTGCTGCCGTACGCTGGAGCCTGCGTTGGAGCAGAGTTATGAAGCTGAAAACCAAAAACCAACGGACTTAAAATCGTTCCTGAAAAAAAAAAAAAGAGCAAAATCGAGGACGTTGGAACGTACGTGCGGCCGATATACGCCGACATATGGGTTTCCAGAATGAACGGCAACGTTCATATCGAGACTATATGGAACATCACTACAGCAAATCTCCAGCGGTTTCTATTTTTTTTAACAACGTGTTAGAGCGCTGTCTTTCATGTGATAAACGTAACGTTACAAAAGAGCGCCAGAAAAAAAAACACGTTATTGGGCCTTTAAATATGACGGGAAAGACATCGTCCGCTGAGTATAGGGGAGCCCCGAACTGAAAAAAAAGATCACAAATAAACAAGCACCCAGCGCTTTTTGTGTTTTCAGATTTTATACGTACGATAAAAGCACATTTAAAGGGCCTCTCCAACCTCAAACGAGGGTTGTTGGTTTTAAATACAAACCTTGTGGCAATGGCAAGTTCTAGGGCCTCCTCGTGGAAGTGCCCACGAAATTTCAGGTCCCGATTTGACAAAAGACTAAAGCATATAAAACGGCTCTGGAAATTTCCCGCATTGTAACTCACCCGAAACGAACCGTGAGGTAAGATGATCAGGACACCGTCTCCTTAGGTCTCTCCTTCCTCCCCCTCCTCGGACCCGCCTTTGGTTCATATTAGCAGCTACAGCGCGCGAAAATTAAGGACAAAAGCAGAGGACAAATTGATGGACGAAAAGCGCTCAAATAGAACACAAGTTTCTTTTACATCTTTGAAAAAAGTAATACTATAATACACAAAAAAAAGAAAACTCCTTGGAACGTTGCATTCGTAGCCTTGACTACTCCGCCTTGTAGTAGAATTCTTTGGTGACAAAGAAATTGAAAGGGCGCTGATGCACTTGTCATCGAGTTGAGCGGTGTTTTCTGCCTCAATAATTTTTTTTAAATTAAAAGGTCGCCACTCCGTGCCACCAGAAGTGAATTTTGTGAACTGGAGAACACAAGCACACTCTCGACAGTGAATCTCTAGATAGCCAGCGACAGCCTTGTTCGTGTTGTTATGATTCTCTCGCACCCGATGCTTGAGACACCTGCCCGTTTGTCCGGCATGTCATCTCGGGTGTCTCAAGAGAGCGGCTAAATGCACCTAAGGGGTATTCACACGAGGAGAAATCCCGGGGATTTCTCCCCGGCACGCGCGTCCCACGACGAAAACGTCAGGCTTTGCGATGTGCAAAAGCCTCGCGTTTTCATCTCGTGATGCGCGCGTGCCGGGGAGAAATCCCCGGGATTTCTCCCTCGTGTGAATATCCCTTAGAGGAGGGGAACCGAAAAAGGCGAGACGTCACGATCAGTGGCTGTAGTATCATGTTCCGTCACAAGTTTCATCGAGTGACAAAACGAAACTGCCTGTATCAAAATACGAGCTTCTCGAAATAATTCCCTGGTTAAACCTTAGGTATTTTTGGTTCCATAATTTAGCAGCGTACGGTGCGTACGCCGCTAAATTCTAGAATACGTAAAAAGAACGTAAATTTGAGCGTGTCGTGAAGACCTAGCCTATGATGGCTACTTTTACGCTGAAGAGTCCCTTTAAAAGTTTGTAACCGCTACGGGCTTTAGCTGAGCAAGTTGGTTCATTGCTTGTGAATGGAGCCAGCTGAACATAAGAAACACACAGAGAAAAAAATATAACATTCGTAACCGCCTTGCAGGAGCGTTACGAAGCTTACAATTGCAGTTGTGTCAGCTCTTTGTCCTATTCGACGAAAAAAAAAAGAAACTAACTCTATCGCTTTAGCTACTTTATTTCGACAGATTCGTGTCGAGGACACCGGACACAAACATCCAAAAGAAGACCTGGCTGGCGCAGATGGTTCCTGTTTAGAATAGGTTGGAGTAAATTTTGCGTTGGCAGTGTATGGCATTCTCCCTGAGCCGAAAATACTATTATGCGCGTCAGTTTGTCTTCAAAGCGTCCCCACATGACGTCCACTAAATACAATGACAAAAAATAAAAGTAGATGTAAACTACATTGGCAAGGACATGGTTAACAGCAAATAACATGTGCCAAATTTTGACGAACAAACAGACACGAGACTTAGATCACGGCCGCTCGATTCTGGTTACCGCTCTTCCGGAAACGGCCTGCCAAGTAAGTGACTTTGTATGCCGGGGGAAACAAAAGTGCATGCTTAATGCGGCCACAGTGAGTGATATTGAGCACGGTTGCGCTGAGTAGCCGAGTCCCCTAATGCGTTTGTCTTCCAAGTAGCATCATATGCGCCACTAGGGGCGACATATTTGAGGGCGCTGTTTAGCGCGCATTCTCAAATCGAGTCTAATCATCCCCATTGCTCATCTCCTCCCACAAATGATCTGAGATCAAGGTGGTGAGGGCATCAATAAAAAAAACGTGAACAACAACAACAACATTAATAAACTGCTAAGACCGGCAATCTCGATGGTGGGAAATGAACGTTGCAAAAGAACTGCGGAAGCTCGCCATCAGCACTCGCTCAGCAATCGCGCATACTGGTATGGCTGCCAGTAAATACTCCCTCTACGCGAGGCCTATACCTCGTGCGGTCCTTGAAAGCAAATAAAGGTACTGCACTGAATAGACCGATCTCACTAGGCGGCATCACGACATGATGCTTCGGCAAAATGGCTTTGATAAGATGGCTTTGGCAAAATAACTTTGAAAAATGTCGGCATCACTTGCGTGATGCCGCCATTTGCGAAAGCTCATCCTATTCGCGACTCTAGCGAACTATAGGGGGCGCGCCGGTCAGGCAAAATGGCGGACGAGAGGGAGGTCGTTTTCGTCGTTCAACACGCTTGACCACCATAAATGTCTTGCACTGCAACGTAAAATCGGTGTTACATATGAAAGCAAAGCGATTTTTCGAAGGTAGAAATCTTCTTCTAGTCAGTGCGTAGGAATGACACGGCGGAAGAATAAAAATAATTACTGGGGACGATCTTTGTTTCTATGCTGCCTATACGAGAACCGAGCAGCGATAGCAGACGACAGAGTCGAAACGACCTCCTCTCTGAGCTTCTCGGCGTCGCCGCTACGCGGCGTCGATTTCGCTGGAGTCGCGAATACTAGGTCTTGCTCAGCCGGCTTTATTCGAGTGTGGATACTGCTTCATGAGCGCCGTGACACCTCCCATACTGCATTTCATTTCACGTCAGAGCGCAGCAGATGCTAGGCGGAGCGCAAGGCTGTCTGCCTCTTGTACAGGGTTTGGAATTATGTCAGAACGCCAAGCTCTTTATGGCCGATTGAAAAAAAAATAGTGACACCTCAAGGCATATTGTATTGAGGTCTACCAACTATCCTTCTAATCAAAGCCAATCAGAGCTCGACGTCATTCTGACGTCACCGCAACCCCTACGGAAGAGGCAACTCCAGCACGTTGCTCGCCCTCTCGCGGAGGAACGAAGAACCAGAGGAGCGGGGATGGCGGCGGAGACAGTGTCAGGGGGATTGTCGGCCTTGGTACTGCTGTTACCGCATCGTTCTGGTCGGCGTCTTCGTGCATCATGCAGTTTTAACCAAAAAAAAAAAAGCGAGATCGTTAAAACAGAAATTGCTATGGTGCACTCCGCGACCTTTAAAAATCAACATGTTCATTTTCGTAACGCACGTCAGTATGTCCATCACCTGGGATAGGCTCCTGCCCTGACCGCTTCGGATTTGTAGCCAAATATATTAACTTTATTACACTGAACAGCTTTGGCGAGCAGGCAGGCGCAAGAGAAATACTGGAGAGTCTATTTCAGTTCCCTTCCGCCATCTTGCGACTACTTCCCCACCGTCCATAGGGCGTTGGAGTTTCGATTGGTCACAGCGGCTGGCGGCCAACGAGCGGGAGTGCTGCGATGTCCCAGCAACGAAATAGCATTTCTCGTGACCTGTATTCCACGCCTCCAACCACGAGCTCAGGAAACTCAGCTGGATCGCTGTTTTTAGGAATCTCCTGGTGAAGCGTAAGGCCGTAGCGAAGCGGCAGTGACCAAGCGGCCGTGCATGGACCTTAAAAGGGCGCTTTGGTCACGGCGCAGGCCAGAGTTCGCTCGCGCCCTGCGCCGCCCAACCGCGTTGTACACTCTTAATCTGGGGCCGGCAAACGTCACGGCTATAGCCGTGACGTTCAACGTTTTCAGGACTTAGCCGCGAACTGATCCGGCCCCGTCAAAGTTGCCGTGTACAACGTCACGGCTGCTGTTCGCCCCCTCCCTCTTTAATGGTGCGAATGGCTATATAGGTGGCTCCGTAGGCGGCCCTGTAATTTTCGGCGGCCCGTTTGTGCAGGGCCGGCAAAAACGGGCCGGCTATGCACGTAATAGTGGAAAAAAAGACTGCTTTCCGCTAGATGGCTGCAGTTGCGGCCACCCAGCGTGCGCCGCGGGCGCAGCCAGCGCATTTCTCTTCTCGTTGTGCCAGGACGACGAATTTTGAACGTACGAAGTACGAATCTAATCGGAAGCATCTGCGGTGACGTTTGTTTTCTTATCATGGTGATGGAAGCCTACGTTAGAGTGTGCGCCGAAGCCGCGGGACAGTGAGCTAGTTCTTCAGGATGCTCACGTTGAAGGATATCAAAGGCGGGCGGTGTAACCAGGACGGAACATGTAAATTCGATGGCTTCACACGGCCTGCTGATCTGGCGGCACGACCAGCACGATCACCACTTCTGGGCCAACTTGGCTGGTGCTATTACTGCGGGCACAGTCCTCTTCAGCATAACCGACTGGGTAATTATGTAGCTCACTGGCTAATAACGGAATAGAGTCAAGTGTTGAAAGAGTTCCTAACTAGTGACTTTTGTTCTCGTTAACAGAGGACCTCTTGGACCCTGTCCTGGATGATACAGGTATCTATAGACCATATTTTTGTATTTTAAGAAGCACGTTTGAAATCACCTCTTTTCATATTATTCGGATACCGGCTGGCGTCGCCGGTGGAAAGCGGAAAACAGGTTTACATTATTTCACCTTAGCATGGACTTACCACAACGGCTACAAGCGCGGACTCTTCGCGTCTGACGTCGGCTCGGATGCGCACAAGTACTCGTGGAGGGTGACAATTTTAAAGTTCTCGGGTCACAGTCGCAGCCCTTATGGTTTGCCTATGGTAAGCTGAGGCAGATAAAGCTAGCAGGTCATGCCTCAACGGTGTCCACCAGCATTTTCCAGCGACAAGGGGTAAATAGTTTATAGGGGGATTCTTTTTTCTTGCCGAAGTGTCCGCCGATAGAGCACGGCGTATACGGCGTACTCATCAGCTTGCCGTCCGAGGTATATAGTCGTGCGTCTCGGCCGGCGTCGACGATCGCGTTGAGCAAAGGAGGACGGCCACACAAGGAACATTTATACTAAAATTGATGATGAATTTAACATCTACAGTACACTAAGTTTGTCCTTGGGCGTGCACCCTTCTTTGCTCACGCGCCCGTCGACGTCGGCCGAAACGTTCTTTCTGTGTGAATGAGCCTTCAGGGGAGAATCGCGTCCCTGCGCTAGACATCAAAGCGTGACATGTGAGGACAATCTCCGCCCACCGCGTCGCAGCCTATGACGTACCACTGTCCGCAGTGAAGGGGTACCACACTGATTGCTTTAAACCATGTTGAGCTTTAATCGGTACGCGCTCGGAAGTGAGAAAGACAGGCAGTTGTTCTACGCACGCCCGAGCAAAGAGAATATACTCGGGTGTTTGTGTCTCGGATGGCTTCTTTCCAGCTGTCGCTGTCCCCCATCGTGCGCAGAAATCTTACCAATTGTTTATAAGTTTGTGCTCATAATGTAACGAAGTATACATGTTAGATCTTATTTCAGGCACAAAGTTTAGGTCGAATTTGGATTATTTATAAAAAAAAAGAAGAAAGATTTGTGGTGGTGCAACTGCGCGAACCGCTAGTTGCACACATTTTTGTCCTCATGTTATTAGAAATTGAAACCTCTAAGGCGGAAACTAACCTTTTCCAACTTATCGGAGGTAGCACGCCTGACTCCTTTCCATTTCCCTACATCTTAAGTAATGCAGTATAACGTTTGGTGACACTCTAAGAATAAGCTTTTATTAGGCTAACTGAATTTAGGAAATGTATTAAACAATATTTTTGAAAAAAGTCGAACTATTTATTTTACAATATTTGACGCAGTTTAGCAAGGTGTTTACCCTGACGTACCAGACTTTTAAATTTGGTAATTACAGAAAGTTAATTATTCAAAATCTTTGACACCATAATTATCCAAACGTCAAATGTTATGAATTTTTATATTAAACAAAAATAGCTGTTTATGTGCGACGTGTAGTTTTTGAGCAAATGATTAAGTCGGTGTTTCATGACGCAGCATGTATGATATATCCATGAACCTGTAGATTCTGGCAAGTGGACAGCCTCAGCTCCCCTTCCTGGTGGCGTCGAAATTTGCTGGTTTGTTCCCACTCTGCAAACTGCGACCAAAGCTCTATTCATATGACGTCAGACTGCTTCTTAATGTCCAGTAACTAAACATAATCATGGCCGCCGAGAACAAATGCGGTTATCTAATTGGTGAATTTGTTTTCGCTTATTTTGTTTTCCGCAGAGCTCACGAATAAACGTTTTGTTAGCAGCCATGTCTGCGGCCGATGACTCAACATTTGTATAGACTCTAACATCCAGCAAGCTACTTTCTAAAAAACCAGCTGTTTGCTAAATTTTAGAACGTAATTAAGATAAAAGACATGTTCTCTCTCCCCTATTAACTTATAATGAAATGCTAAAAATTCTTAATCGCAGCGGCATCATGCTTTGATGACAGAGGCAAATGGCCTTCGGACGTGCCGCGGACACCCGCCTTGTGGCACGAAGCTCCGGCAGACTGCAACACAGTTGGCTCGGAGAGCGCACCTGCAACTGCGGCGGGTCCTAGTTCACCAAGTGTGTCAACTGAAAGCAACACCCATGCTTCCACCAATATTTCAGCAAGTGACACAAGTTTCCATATACTTTTCTATTTTATTGTTTGAATGTGGTATTTATTACAACAAAGCACCACCTGTATCTTCAGCTGTGCATCTAATTCAAACAAATAAATGAATTGTTTACCTGCGGACCCACGGTTCTTTTAAATGTTTAGAAACCATCGGCCTTGCACTTGAAACAATTCCTGTATATTTGCTTTCCCCTAAAGCACTCGGGAAGTAAATCGCTAAACTATACAAATTGAGCTTGGTAATGATTTTCCATTATATTTTGCGACTCAAAAATAAAGTTGCGACGTGACTATGTGTATGACGTCTTACAACAAGACGTCAGGCTCAGTGCCACGTCACAGCTTTATTTTTACGGTGAAATGTTCCTGTACTTCTCATTTGCCTGGCTTTCTTCGTGCATCACAGTCCTGGACCCTCCGAGATACTCTGCGGGGAGTGGACGGCGGTACATTTTTATAGCCAGCAGAAAACGGGCCAGATAGAAAACAGGCCAGCTAGAAAACAGGCCAGCTAGAAAACGGGCCAGCTAAAAAACGGGCTGGCAAGATCCAACTTGTCACGGCAAATTTTGGGGCCACCTAAAAAGGGACGGCAAACGGGCTGGCAATTTTAGGTGGCCCCGAAATTTGCCGTGACAAGTTGGATCTCATTTGTCACGGCTATAGGTGGCTCTCTAGGTGGCCCCAGATTAAAAGTGTACAAGAAGCACTCGTCTTTGTAGTCGCAGTCCAGCAATTGTTGATCAATCACTCGACAAAAAAAAAAAGAAATGTAAATATTAACTTGTTTTTCCGTTGTTTTTTGGCTGCAAGCGAGGTGCAAGCGAGCTGGACAAGAATAACAAAAATAATCCTTGGAGAAGGGGAACAAGAGGGTCCAAGGACAAACACAAAACTCCAAACACAGCTAGATGACTGGTGCGCGACCGAAACAATCCGCCTGGTCCGGATATCGAACCCGGGACCTCTCCATTTTTCGGTCGCGCACCAGTCACCTGGCTGTGTTTGGAGTTTTAGAGGCGAAGCTCCTTAGGGTCTAGCCTTGTCCGTCCGGCGTCCGTGCTCACATCGATTGCCATCCCATCTGTCTTCTTAAAAAAAGAAAAAAATGTTTGCGCAGTCGACAGGATTCGAACCTGTGCGGGGAGACCCCAATGGATTTCTAGTCCATCGCCTTAACCACTCGGCCACGACTGCGGGACGAGTAGAGGGCTCTGAGATATGGTAGTAACTCAAGAGCTGAGGTTTCTGTCATGGATGAAACGTTGCATGTAGCCGCTCAACGTCTATACAGGAGAGGGCGCTGCGGTCAAATGCGTATATAATCGCGTTAAACTTTGCATGCATTGGCTCAACGTTTATATAGACGAGAGGGCGCTGCGGTCAAATGCTCAAATGCGTATATAACCACGTTCCATACCACACATTCTCTTTCTGACATGGACCGTTGACTTAAGCGGTGGAGATGGTTCCCACGGCATCTAGCGGATCCAAGCTGATCCGCTAGAAGAACCACTGGCTCTGCATTTCACCGACCATAAAGCCGTAATAATGAAGTCGAAACGCAACCCGGAACTCAGCACTACCTATGAGCAATAAAACAATATCAGCATCATCAGCACTGCCTATGAACAAAATCAGTATCATCAGCACCACCAGAGCTTCGCCCCAATCAACATCATTCACCACGTGGAGATGCGGTCATTTTTTGTGTTGGTCCTTTATCCCTCTTGTTCCCTTTCTCCAGGGATTATTTTCGAAATACCGTTACTTTTTACATGGCCTTAAAAGTAACTAAGCACGCTACTCGTTCTTTTTCCACACAAAGTAACTAAATACGTTACTCGTTACCGAAAAAAAGTAACTAGGTAGAAGTAACTTGTTTCTATTAACGATCGAGTTCGTATGTGTCAGAGTATGTGCATGACATGGGAATAACTGAGCATATGTTTGATTATCCACGCATTTACAGAGTGTCACCAATTTGGAACCCCATGTTTTACGTACATTTTGACAATAATAAGGGATGATTAATGTGAACTAGATGGCGTTGTAAAATCTGTGCTGATGTCTTCCTCGGTTTTATAATAATAAAATTAATCGTTTATTTTTCTTTAGTGCCCCAGGACAACCGTGAGGTTTTTATGTGGTGGCACATACACACAAAAAGAAAGACTCAATGGGACCTTGTTCTAGGCATGGTACAGCAGAATGTAAAAATCACGCTTGAAGGAAGCAAAGTCAGGAAACATATCAAAAGATGATGACGCTAAGTCCTTCATTGAAATTTGCATGCGAATGAACGGTGTCAGTGTGTCCTTCGAGGACGGGTAGAATACAGAGTGCTTTCTACACACGCGAGCAGGCACGTGAAAATGTACCAAGCTTAGCATGTCAGCACTACATTGACCATGGATCACTTTGTGTAAAAATACAATATCACGCAAGAGTCTACGTGTCAATAAATTTTGTAAGCTTTAAGTGATAAGGAGAAAGAGAAGACAGAGGCTTGATGCAAGTTTCAATGTAGTGAACAGAGAGGACCCTGTTGGTCACACGCCGCTTTTACATTATACAAACTATAAAAAGGTTCTATCTAGCTCAGAAATTTCTATGCGTGGCATACAACTCTTGTTTTTTTCCTTTGGGGCTTTATGTTCGGATAAATTGGGAGGGTGTTTTCCGAGTGTGCAACGAAATCGGTAGATTTCGGAGCCTTTTCGTTCGAGTAATCCTGAAGTCTAGTCAATTATTACATCAGCAACTGTTAAGGCCCCCCCCCCCCCCCCACCTTGATTTCGCAACTGCATGAGCGTGAACGAATTCATTTTCCCCGCTAAATTTAACGGAAAAATTGACGTCACGTAAACTATGCACCAATTAGTTTTTTTTAATTTAAGAGGTGCAATTAAATTGGCCGGTTGTTCGCTTTCTTATTCTGTTTTGTTTCAATACTTGCAAACATCTTGCACAAATCAAGACGAAAATCATAACATATAAAAACACAATCATTAGTGAGAACTTGTGCTACATCTCTCGTCACTTCTTGTCTTTACCTCTTGTCTAGCGTGTTTCTTGTAATGATGATAGTATGACAGACTCCAAACCGAAAGTTCAATCTTTTTATCTAGAAAGCGACTATAAACAATTTATTGCACACCCAAGTTATCACACGCTAAAGAGCTTTGATCCTCACCAGTTGACGAGCACTTTACCATCCCCAATTTTTCCAATACTGATATAGAACAGTCTATTTTTGATTGCGGGAAGATGGCAAAACTTTTATTCTACTTCCTCTAGACACTTACGAAGTAAGGTTTCAAAATGTCACGCGCCTTATTTATAAGTCTGACTTGGGAACATATTTATTTAGTAGCGAGTTCTTGGCAGAGGTATATCCGGTGTATCAACAAACGCATAACCAAATAAACAATTCTACGTATTGCAAAACATATTCTTATAAAGCACATTAAAAAAAGTTCAAATACGAGCCAAAGGCAAAAAAGAAACAGTTTTTGCGTTGTAATTTTAGTATGCCTGCGACTTTTTTTAAATCCTTGCGCAGTGAAGCAGCTGTAAGAAGTGCAAGTGGGCTGCCGTATTGGAACCTTATTTTCTTTCTTTTCTTCCAGAAATGCAGCCCCCTGATGTACTACCCTCAAGCAATGCCGGGTATTCTCAGATACAAAAATAAAGTAAAGCTGTAGGACGAGTGCCAGCAAGAAAGACGACTCACTTTCTTGACGATGCGATCAAAGCGACACCGACAGTACATGTGTGTGCAACTGGAGTACGGGGAGGCACAGGACGGCGACGACGGACCACTGACCCGTGCTGCCCATTCAAACTAGTGCCACGCGCACAAACGCTTTCAACTAGATGAAATTTTTTCTCCTTTTTTTTTCGAAACGAGCCCGTTGCTAGAACTCAATTTCTATTATGACGACGGGGAACAGGCCACAGTTACCGCGGAGCCTGTAATATCAAACGCGTTCTGGCTGCCTGATTCAACAAGGCCTTAAAAACACACAAAACAAAATACAGGCACCTTACGACGTGACCGTAGAATCGACTTCTGGCTTAGTGAGACCGTGGTTTCGTCCGGGCAATGTTTACGTCAGGGTTTAGGCCCGGGCTCATGGTATAACGGCAGAAGCGAGCCGCCCCCCCCCCTCCCCCCTCTCCCTTCCTAAGTGGGGAAGTGCATTATTCAAACGCTCGAAAACCACGCGTGGCACCCATGCGTGGGTCCGGGAATTACTTATATTACTGCCGCCCCAAAAAAATAAATCAACGACGCATTTCAAAACTACACAAAGAAAGGGACAGGGGATTAAAATGCAATGCAGAGCTGGAAAGAGAAAGAATTTTTATAGCGTGCTTTATGCGAGGCATTCCGGGGGGGGGGGGGGGGGGCGAAAATTTAGCGTATGTGGCCGTAGTTTATTCTACATTTAGAGCTATTTTCTAACTCTTGAAAAAGCGGCGATGGAGGATTTCGGACTCATATCACAACAATGGTAGTGAATCTCGAGGGGTTTAAATAGCGTATCATACAAGAAGAAAACAAAAAGGAGTTTTGAGAGTATAAAAAGATTGCCGTTTTGTTCCGGGTAGACGAGCAAGTGCATTTTTTGCTTGCGATCTCTCCGGTGTATTCAGCACTAATTGTTTCGAGTAAACGTAGCCCATTACCCACTAAGATGGCGATGGGCGAAAGGTATCTCAAGAGTGTGCGTAGAAGGGCGAGTTAAGAGGGTTTTAGTAGATCATTCGATGACACCGATCACGAATCCCGACTCTCCGCCACCGCCTTTGCAGGTGCATTGTATTGTTATCGCGCTATCGGAAGGATCTACTAAAACTCTCTATTAGTGCCTCTAACGGCTTGTAATGGTTTCCATAGTATATTTTCATAGTGACTATAATGAGTACTCGTAGGCACAATCTTTTACGACATTATGTGTTACTACGTTCCGCAAAGAAACGAAACAAATGTCCCGTTTGCTTTTTTCCACTCACCGTTGGAATGAGCTTCTACAACGAGCTCCATCCATTGTATGAAAATAAAAGGGCGAGACACGTGCGCGACGAAATGTACCATCTTTAGGTCGTCGTTTTAAAGTGTTGTACGAGCCGTCCGACATCTCGTCCGGCATGCGTTTCGCGCTCCAACCTGTCGTCGTGATCGCTCATACAACGTAACTTAGCTTCAGTGAGAGCTTCCTCAAAGATTCGGCGTCCTGCGCACTTCGAGCGCGCGCACGCAGACAAAACAAGGCGAAAGGCACGGAGCGTGTGCTATAGACCGTTCATCCTCAAGCTGAGACTAGAAGCTCCGCATTCAGCGTGAGCTTTCTGACCTTGCTAACCCAAGTGTGAATGCGCAGGCACGGGCACCCAAAACACTTTCGGAAGCCAGCGAGCTCGCGCTGAAGGCGGAGCATATAGTCTCAGCTTAAGGGTGAACGGAGTGTAGTTGCCGGACGTTCGAAAAACACGCTGTGCCGTTCTCATTTTGTCGGTGACTAAAGCGTTTGTCAGCGTCTGTTTACGCACGCTAATAAAAAACGTAAAAAAAAAAACAGCGTCAGTGAGCAATCGAAACACGACCTGAAATATTCGACTTTACTCGCCCATGGCGCTGGCCAAAAGTTCAGAGCTACGGGCGTATGCGACCGACGACGACACCTTTGGCCCCGCGGTTCCATTCTCGAAAGCGGAAGAGACCCGCATAGGCGCCGATCGAGTATGCTCGCTCAGTAAATTGCCTGCGTACTGTTCCCATGCGGGAACATGCGCCCGCGCGCGTGTTGCCTCTTCGATAACGGAATTAGCGCAATCTCCGCTGTAGCACGATCGAGTTGCCGGTGCAGCGCCGTTCTGAGATTACGCAAACTGTGCACTCTCGCGGTTTCCGGACTACTCTAAGCTTAGGAGGGTGGGCTTACAATTTTAAAGTGGTCCAGCGGCGAGCTGACGTCCTCTCCGCGACGTGCTTAAATGTCACGCACATTAATAATTCCGGAGGAAGGACTGTAATTCGTGGGCCGGACTCAGCCGAATTTAGAGATTTCTTAGGATTAGGCTTTGTGCGGCACGGTTGGATCGGTGTACTCGTACAATCGCGAGGACAAAATGTTTCTACCTAATAAAGCGAACCCTAGAAGTAGTGCGATGGGGAAGATACCGTAGTTTTTAAACTTAAACTTTAGACTTAAAATTAGATTACGCAGCGTAGAATTTTTGTGTGTGTGTTTATTTTGACCTTTAGCAGCCGACTAGTGTTTGACATCTTCAGGAGACGTTGGGTGTGGCTTTTTATGTCTATGCGTACTCGAGGACAACTTTTTGTGACTATGAATCGAAAGCTACAGAGTCGAAGCAACCCGTTTCAAAGCGCAGCTGAATAGAGTTGAACCAAAATAAATAGCTGGGTTTAACTTAACCAACTAAAAATTAGGAAATTGCCATTTTAGCTTCAAGTTCACAATGTTACTATAATATTATACAGATATGCGAAACTTATAAAATAATATTTAGTTCCTTCGGGTTTCCTTCATTCAAGTTTGCCGCACAGTTTCTAATTGCCTGCAAAAACAAAACGAACATGGCGTTTTTTTCTGTGTAGTGCATCGCCGGTACCTTCCGTGAGCTCGCACTTATGTTCGCCCCGTGGTAGTTTCGCATAGTTTTACAACCAAACGTTGTCAAAAGGAACCAAGCGGGTGGTGTGCCACGTGTACACAGAAGTAAGACAGAGAAAATCAGGAGTCTCTATATTGTGTCCGTATACCGGTTGGTAAGCGTGCAGGTGTCAGTTAGGATCCCATGATCTCTGGATTCCGTAGAGTGATATTTCGCTATACGTGTTCCGAGATATGGTGTGCCACGCGATCCAAATTTACTTTGCCACAGTGCTCTAGCGTGTGCGCGTTCTAATTTCGGTGTATCACGCTAACGCTACGAATTTACAGCGCCAGAAAAGTTTATGTAGCCGTGATGGATTTCACGACATTTCTTAAATCGACGCCCCATATCTACATCCAAGACAAATAGAATTCGATGAGATCGACCACGGTGTAATTTATCTTGTAAGTCGGTCCGAGTGCTTCAGTCAAAGCGTTGGCTTGTGTGTAGAAACCGGTGAAACGTAGTAAAAGAGAAGCGGATATGCCTGTATGCTCGGCAGTCGTGGCTCAGCACCCGCAACCGCGATGATGCTTATGCGAAGAGATTAAATTAAGCAAATGCGTGTCCACCACTGACTCGCCAAACTGAAACCGAAATGAAACAAGTCAAGAACTCCTTTGTGCAAGCATACAAAGCCATTAGCGCCTCCCTCCCCCCCCCCCCCAAGGTTTATTTTCACTGTCACAGAAAGTTGCCCCCGAGTATAGTTCTTTCACTGTTCCTTGTGTGTTCTCATGGGATAGTACTGCATGCTCATTGATCGCTGAGCTATAAGATTCTTGAGACTCGTCATTGCCTACGTTTGTTGAGTTTTCAGTGAATTTAACATTTTTTTTTTGCGATCTACGAAGGGGCCCAAGTGAAGTATAAAATAAGACTAAATGTTTTCCGCCAGAAACGGGGCCTGCGCAGGGATACAGAACATGGTACTTCGCTAAAATATCAGTCCCAATGACAATGCAGGACAATTACCTGGTGACCACAAAACGCGCCACATCAGGCGAAAATCACGCGATTCCCACTTTCACTATATCTTTTTTTTTAATGAAGGGAAAGCCTAAGGCGTCAAAACTTTGATTTGAAAGATACACCCCGTGACACTGTCAGCGTGAACAAACCCATCGCTGTTATTTTTTTCCTTCAGTTTTAAAGGACTGTCATCAAACTACTAAAGCGGTGGAGTGCTCAGTTGTGGTGCTAACCTGGTAAATGTTGATTCCTGCCAACACACTTTCCAAACTAAATTTTAAAAAATCGCCGAAGTCGTGTTTGCGTCATCAATGCCTCGCAGTGTACCTTCATTGAAAAAGCAACGGCGTAGCATAGGCCCCTTCATAGGATGTGATCGTGTGGCCGTTGGCTTTGCCTTTGTTCGAGCACCAATAAAGTAAAGCACAGTTCAGCGCCAAATGGACCTAAAGTCTCTCGATAAAACTTTCGCTTAGAAGTACCGCCAACCATTGTTGTGGAAACGCGCTAGACACGTACCACGAACGGGTGCTTCGCCGCCATTCGCTTCCAAGAGCCACTCATTTCAGTGCTGGTATACAGTGTACTAGAAATACGGGGTAGCGCTGGGACCGACGCGGTTTCGCAATGGGAGCCCGTGAGGCAGCGCATATCGACAATTTCCAGTGGCGCTGCAGTCACCTGCACTTCAGAGCCGTGTATTGCTACACTTGAAAGGGTGTACATGGCAGTGCTGCAGCCGTCGTAGTTCGGCGAAAATTGCTTCGCGTGTTTGGAACACTGTTTTCAGTCTGAGCGGTTGGTGGTACATTGTATTTTTGTACCGCCATGTTTTTTCCCGGTGAGTTTTTTTAGGCGCCTACAATTTCGCGTTTACTGCGGACTGTAGACATTTCAATTTAATATCGAAACGCTGGTGCAACGCCGGCGGAGCTACCGCTGCGCGCCAGGCTGCAGAACAGGCTACTCGAGTGTAAAAGGAGAGCGGAAAGCGTCAATATTCATCGTTCCGGAGGACAGAGCCAAAAGAGAATTCTGGGCCAAAAAACCTGGGTCTGGCGGGCAAGCGCCTTGAAGAAACAGGCTTCGAAGAAACGTCAAAAAATGCTGCAGCTTTTACTTCGTCTCCTTTTTATATTCTTGTGAACACTGTATCAGGGCGACACGAACATATTGTATTCCGGGCATATCGCAGAGCACGGGCACACCGCACGCACTTTAGGTGCAGGCGCCGGTGGCGCCATCTGTAAAGATTGATTCGATACGCTTTACGGGAGCCGCGCCGGTCCCAACACTATACCTTCTATTTCTAGTACACTGCAGTGATGCACCGCCATTTGCTTCAAAGGGCCGCTCGAGACACGGGCCTAGTGCACTGGCGTCTTTGACGCCACTTGCAAGACAAACGCAAACACATCGAGGGCGGTTATTCAGCAGCTCTTCACGGCATTTGACGGTCGATTGTCACGGCCAGCAGGAATATCGTTCTAAAAAAATACCAGAGGGACACTCTCGAGAGTTTACACCGTGGTAGTTTACGTATCAACGTTACTTCAAAGGATTACAGAAAGACAAATAGAGTCCAGCACTCACAGTCTGATGGTCCACCTACACTGAGCCACTGTTCGTCTAACCTTCCTGATGCACCATTACAACATTTCAGTCTATACAATATTAGGTGTATAAATACTGAGATGAAAGCCGGCGTCGCCTGGGATTATATTCCCATCCGATTCGGCACAGCAATCCAACGCGGAGCTCGTAGTCCACGACGCGCAGTTCTGTACTTACTGCCCTTGGAAAACCTCGCACGTAGAAGCGAAGAACGAAGGTAAAACACAAAACAATCCCCAAATCCACTTCAACGCGAACCGCAAGGACAACTTTCTTCGGGAAATTACAAATCACGACGACATGAAGCCAACGGATCCTGACAAAATACACGTTCGTACAAATCTCTATCGAGCGTGTTCGGACTTTCCTATCCAGGGACATATAAAATTATTAAACGCAGCAACAGAAGACTGCTTCACGTACGTGTGCACGCGTAACAAAAAAAGTTGTATAAAATGTACCAACTTTAATCCGACCACCAACCTGATCTTTTCTGAAAGCGCCCTCCGCCCCTTCGTTCGTTTCTTTTTTTCGTACATCTAGTCAGGCATTCTCCTCTAGATATGGCTGCTTTCAGAACACGTTGGTTTTGTTCTTTAGAAGCTCCCACTTTATGTAATGTGGATGTATGGTTCGGAAAAGAATAATACAGCACGGTCGGAGTGTAATCCTTCTTGCGTTTCACCCCCATCCGCCCAATCCTTCAAAAATCATCCATCATATTTTGCTTCGTCGATTCAACGTGGGCGTTTAGTTTTCTTCGACACGCTGAACGAACCGACGGGAAAGAAAGTAAAACTAAAATAAATTCTGTAAAAAAAAAGAGAACTTTCAAAGGAACATGAAGTGTATTATACGCACTGTTTCTTTGATTACCGGAATTTTCTTATGCCTAGAGCTACAAAGTAATATGTGTCACGGCAGTAACAAAAACGCATTAAAAAATGTAAGCTTATTAAATAGAAAGTTGTCTCATCTCGAGGTTTCAGAAACTGGCCTTTTTACCTTTATATTACTTGCATTCGCTATCGCTGCCAATATTAGCTCAAAAGCTCCTCCGCGTGGCGCACGGTACTATCAGAGCCGCCTCTCGCATTTTTTCTGCGATCTATGATGCCTGCTGACGTTAAGACGACTTCCCTCAGGCGTTCGTTGCGCCACTCTGCACTTCTTTGCCGTCTGCTGGTGAAGAAGTGAAGGCGATATCGCTTCGGTTTAATCGAACCGTAAAACGTAAGACAGCCTAAATCTACCACGAACTTTCTCGAACCCTTTTCTGCAGAGCCCCGACCGATGATCACGCAATAATCGGTCCACAATTTGGTCGCTCATACGCAGATATATTTCTCTATTCACCAGAGACATATCAAACAAATTTGAGAGTGCCGAAGTGCGTTAGACATCTGAGCTTTAAAGGGATACTGAACCTAAATTTGTATTTCGCAACATAAGGCCGCAGAAGCGTTGAACGGGACGCTACGAACTCCGAAACCATCACCCATATATTGATATCTCAAACGGATAGCCGTACTTTTCGGAAAAACGGGCGCGATCAAGCGAGGGCTATGACGTCATTGTCCTCCTGGAAAATTTGAGAATGAGGGGAAGTGGTCTCGCTTCTCTCCTCCTCGCTTCGGTTCACCAGCTCGACGGACGTAGCGAAGAAGAGAGGGAATGAGAATCGGGACGTGACTTGTCTCGTCGGGCTCGCTGGCCGTGTTCAATCGAGAACTTCTTTTCCAAAAATACGGCGACCCGTTAGAGATATCGGTGTTTGAGTGATGTTTTGGGGTTTTGCAGCGTCCTGCCTATCCGTCCAGCGTTGTTTTGTGAGCTCAAAATTTCGGTTCAGGATCTCTTTAGAGAGTATTCGCAAAGGGAAATAGTATAAAGAAGCCAGTGTGGATCGCATAATTCACGCCTACAAGGATGAAGTTCGACCTAGGCATGCATTAAATTATAGCCGTTATCGAGCTATTATGAACGAGGAGAACCGCTAGCTCCTCGCAACTGTATTGGCCGGTTCACACATTTGCCTGGGTTGCGTTCAAAGCGATCAAAATTACTGCGACGACCAAGTAACAGGGACAACTGTTCTTAATACAGAACGTTGCAACCAATGCAAGAAGTAACTTCTGGGAGCAAGCATAAGCCACATTTGTCCCGGTGTTACGGTTATTTCTGCCTTCTCGCTTGCTCTGGACGCAACCCGCGCAAAGCCCAAGCCTGGTTCATAGATGTGTCAACCAGGTTTATTGGTAAACACTTTCGAATTGAAAACATGAAGATCTAGGCGTCCATCCGTACAGTCCTGCCAGAGTTGAGAAATACCGTCTCAGTAGTAGGCGACTATAAAGTGCAGAGTGGCGCAGCGAGTGGCGGAGGGGAGTTTGTAGCGGCCGAACGATAACTATAGGCATGTCTGGCGCACCAAATAAACAGGTCCAGCTATACGGCAATAGGAAAACTTCGAAAATAACTAAAATCCTTAGAATGCACGAAACATTTAAATGGAGAATGTTATGTTAAATTTAGTTGGAACAATTGTTCCCTGACATTCTCTGTAAGAGCACGAGTAAGCTACGTCTCGGAAGCTTTTGTCAGTCGTCGTTATTACAAATGTTGCTGGATATGAACAGGTTGAAGTTCAAACTTGAAAAAAATAAACTCCAGCTATTCTGTTATAGACAGCATCTTGATCGACCATTTCTTTTTACTTACGCTATCACTGGCTTGTTTATGTGTTGTGCGACTTTGTGGAATAAGGAAATGTTTAATGAATGAAAATAAAGGAAGATAGTAAAGCGATCGTTTAGTCATGGCTGATGGCTGTTCAAAAGTCGGCCAACGTTACTAGAGGGGTCACTTAGGAAACTTGCTTCCCGGCGTGGCGAGATTTCATAGAGCGCGCTGTGGTCGCCCTATAGGTTCAACCTTCGGCGGTGTCTCGTTGTCTTCGTCGTTCCTCGTGTTTTCGCTCGTCTCATCGGTGGCTCGTCGTAGGCTCATAAGCTTTCTTTCTGGTCCCGGGAACTTTGAGTCGTTCTCCAATCAATGAGAAAGTATGCCGACCTGCTGCGCCCCCACTGTCATAGCAGGTACGCCTCACTGGCATCAAAAAGTGACGAAAAGCGCCACATCTTTTCCGTTCCGAAGAGTGCTGAGCGCCTGAAGGTACGGCAGAACCCGATACCTCGGAAAATATACAAGCTTTCATAAAAACACCTATATGAGCGATTTGCATTTGCAGCTCGACGACATTAATCGTCATTACTCGCACGTCATCAATGGGCAGACGGTTTTGATGGACATATGCCAATGGCCGTTAATAAAAGATGCTGTGTCATGTCAGGTATTGAATGTCTCCGCACATCTCTTGGAACCAACAACGAAGAGGAGCAAACGAGGCCCTCACCGATCAAAACGTCGCTCAAGTTTCAGATTACTAAGAAAAGAAAGGCAACGCAAGCTCACGTACATGAGCTCAAGCTTATGCAAACCTAAGACAAACGGTCAAGAAGGTGGCCTTTTATAGTAGTGTCCTAACTCAAGGGGTCTCATGTAGACTTCACTTGCCTTCTTTTCTAAATAATTTTATTTCTGAATGTACTAAAATTGTGATAAAAGTACTTGAGATGGGCCTGGCTTGTGAGTAATTGAGGTGAATATTGCGTTACTACAGTGACTTCGAGAGGACTGTGCAGAGAGCGCACATTCAATGAAACCATCGTCTCGAATCTTTTTAAATTCGAATCTCGAATTTAAAAAAGGAACGAGTAACGTACTTAGTTAGTTTTAAGGCCATGTAACGAGTAACAGTATTTCGTTACTTTTTGAGGAGTAGCGTCTACAACAGCGTTTAAACAGCCTCGTTTTAATTCTAACCTGAGTAGGCGTCTATTATGACAAAAACCAACGGGCAACCCGAAAAACAACTAAACAGTATAACAGTGTCATTCGCGTTTATCTCTGAACGCGACAGTCGAACTCTAGAGGTGGAAATGTCTTTCGCCCAGAAAACACAAAAAGGTTCGTTGGTCTAGAAACGTGTATACAGACCAAATGTAAACCCGGAGGACACATACCTCATAAAAATTTGGAGAGGCATGCTACTGCTTAAGTACAATAACTACTGAAAAAAAAACCATGAAACAGAAGCAGTTGTGTATTTGGTCGTCAAAGTTACGAGAAGTAACTCGCTACTTTTGAGATAAAGTGACGCGTTTCTTTTGAGAATCGGTAACGATCTAACGTATGTAGCTACTTTTTAAGCGAGTAACGAGTAACGGTATTCAGTTACTTTTTTGAATAAGCGTACATGCCCGGTCCACACCTAGATTAGTATATATTACAACGTGGTAGAGACATGCACCTAGAAAAATAAAGTAGAGGAAGAGACGAGAGCGCGCGGGGACGTCAGAATGCCCAGCTCTGGTTGGAATGATTAATGGATAGACCTAGAGCTAGCTGCCTTTGTGTCCACTGCGAGAGCGAAATGACGGATGCCGGCGCTCTACGTCGCAACGCGTTTGACAAGTGCAGTTGCACAGCCTCCTACATACTGACAAAGCCTTGCAGATCGCCACAAGAAGCGACCGGCGAAAGGGAAAAGGTGGAGCAGCAGACAACGGATGAGAAGAGAGCCACGTAGCTGGCGCCCCGCTGCGGCGAGACGCAGAAACACACTTCTCCCGAGCGAACAAATGTGTTTTGGGTCCTCGCCGCTGCAAAAGCTGTGCGCTGACGTCCAGGTTCCCAGAGAAATGGCTCTTTGATGCTCTGTGCTACCAGATCCTGGCGCTTTAAGTCTGCGACTGGGCACACTATGGCTCCGCCGTCAAACTGCCAGGCTTTGTGAGTTTAAAGGAGGCTATGGCAGTGGAGACAAAGGCAGCTAGCATTGAGTCCAGCCAGTAATCATTCGAACCAGAACTCGGCGTTCTGACTTACCCGAGCGCTCTCGTCTCCTCCTCTGCCTCAGCTTTTCTCCGCGTAGCTTGGCGTCTGCTCACTAATCATTGCAACCAGACATTGGTGTTGTGACGTCTCCGTACGCTCTCGTCTCCTCCTCGCGTTTAGTCTTTACCCGTATTTACTTCCAAACTTCCGTCGTCAGCTCTTATGCTTATGCAAGGCTCGTCGGTTAACTCGTATGCGAAGGCATCGCATTGAAGTGTATGCTTAGTTCTCACGTGGCAAGAAAACAAGCGGGCGACGCAATTGGGAGCGGGCCGACAGAAAGAACAAAATATATATATAACGGCGAGAGTGTTCGGGAGTGAACGTAGAATGCAGAGAGCTCTCGTGGCTGAAGGGAAAAGAAGGGTAATGGAGTAGTGATGTTCGCCTCGTCGACATGTCGGCTGGGTAAAGTGAGGTCATTGACAGAAGGCTCGCTGCATTTGAGCGTGGCAAACAGCACGAGCACACACGCACACACACACACAGGCACACACACTTACGCACATACGCACACATACCTATTTGCGCACTCGTACTAAAAACACAACCAGAATACATGGAGAGGAAAAACGAAGTGCTGTATACACGTTGTAATGAGACACGATATCTCTCTCACGCAAGTGATGTCGCCCTTCATCGAAACAGCGAGCAAGAAAGGCAAATACACAGCAGCTCTTTGGAAGAATAGTAATGAGGAGTGAAATATTCTCGAGCAATAAGAGCGAAGGGTAGATTACTCATTAGTCCTGCTTCCGTATGTGGATCACTAAAGAGCAGCGCTGCTTTGAGCGGGCAATATATATATATATATATATATATATATATATATATATATATATATATATATATATATATATATATATGAGAGAGAGAGAGAGAGAGAGAGAGAGAGAAAACGTAGCGCCGGATGCCGGAAAGTATATACGGCAGAAAAACGTACTTGAGACGGTGGTTTGCAGTTTAATAAGATATTATTCTTAAAGGTCGTCGATGTTTCGACCTAAAACAGAACTCCAAACAACCGTCTCAAGTACGTTTTTCTGCCATATGTTTGTATGTATGTATATATATACAAATATATCAGGGTTCTCTCCAGGAATTTCTGAGGGCTGGACATTAACGGGGGGCGGGAGGGGGGGGGAGGGCGGCGCGATTGTTTTTTTTGGTTTATCACGTATGTATACCCCCCCCCCCCCTCCTCTTCCGGGGCACTGCCGGCGGCGCGCCGCTGAGATAGAGAAAGAAAAAAATGACCGCATCTCCACGTGGTGAATGATGTTGATTGTGGTGAAGCTCTGGTGGTGCTGATGATACTGATTTTATTGTTCATAGGTAGTGCTGATGGTGCTGATTTTTTTTATTGCTCACCGGTAGTGCTGAGTTCTGGGTTGCGTTTCGACTTCATTATTACTGCTTTATGGTCGGTGAAATGCAGAGCCAGTGGTTCTTCTAGCGGATCAGCTTGGATCCGCTAGAAGCCGTGGGAACGCATCTCCACCGCTTTAGTCAACGGGCCATGTCACAAAGAGAATGTGTGGTATGGAACGTGGTTATATACGCATTTGAGCATTTGACCGCAGCGCCCTCTCGTCTATAAACGTTGAGCCAATGCATGCAAAGTCTAAGGCGATTATATACGCATTTGACCGCAGCGCCCTCTCCTGTAGAGACGTTGAGCGGCTACATGAAGCGTTTCATCCATGAAATCCCCAGCTCTTGAGTTACTACCACATCTCAGAGCCCCTACTCGTCCCGCAGTCGTGGCCGAGAGGTTAAGGCGATGGACTAGAAATCCATTGGGGTCTCTCCGCACAGGCTCGAATCCTGTCGACTGCGCAAACATTTTTTTCTTTTTATGTGAGCACGGACGCCGTCCGGACGGACGGACGGACGGACGGACGGACGGACAAGGCTGGACCCTAAGGAGCTTCGCCCCTAAAAGAAAAAAGGAACACGCCCAGCGCCCGCGCTCTTTGTTTGAAGCAGTGTGGCAGTCGCGGCAGTCAGCGATGCGATAGCGAACGATAACGTGGCGGTGCGCGGACCTGCTGAGTACGACGGCGACGGTCTGCAGCCATGTGTGCAGACGAAATAGCATCGTCATCCCGCGACATAAAAAAAACATCGAGTGGTGGGTGGTCAGTCAGAGCGGTGAGCGGCCAGTCGGAGCGGTGGGCGGCAAAGCCACTGCCGCCCACCGTAGGGAGAACCTATATATATATATATATATATATATATATATATATATATATATATATATATATATATATATGCTTTGGGGTCATGATTCGTTGACGCTCATTGTGAAGCAATATTTTATGATCAAATGTGACAAACAAAAGGATTAAGATTAAAACTTTCGCAAGGTTGACCACCGAAGGTCTCAATAAAAGTAACTTTAAAATAACTCTTATCGTAGCGCCCACACATGAGTCCATCGATTTCTACAAGAAATAAAAAAGCAGACTATATATAGAGACCATACGTGTTGGTATACATGAACGCAGCAATAGTGGGACTTTCATTAAAACAAATTTGATTCGATCACTGTACCCATCTTCACCTATAGTAACTCTACAAGCGAGTAAGATGTGGTAAGATGTGCATTCAGTAATAACCTACATGACATCACCCCCCGCAAGGTCGGCTGGAGCTTAGAGTTTAGTCCCCAACGATTTCAACACATCCAGGGACAATTACGCCAACTTCCGAAATTCGAGATTGAGTTTAAATTCTCTCGGCGCTCCCCTTCCGCGGCTCTCCCGCTCCCCAGCTTCCCCTCGCAAGGTTTTCGGGCGTCCGAGCGCGCCGCAGAGGCACGCGGAGGCACACTCGACATAATTATGATGAGGAGAAATTGCGATAATGCCAACGCTCAAACATCCCGCTACAGAAAAACAAAACAAAAACAAAGTTCTCCGCAAATCAAGCGCTCTAGCTCGTTCTCTCCGCCTCACAACCAACTCACGCGGCGAGCGACGTAGCCCGCTCTGGATTTCGGCAAACCTCGCGAGCTGGGGAACGTCGCCCGCCTCCCAAAGCTGGCCACCCGTAATTGCGTAAGTTGGGGGCAGCACCGGGATTCGAGGCGCACTGGCGTGCCACTCTATACTCCGTTTCACCATACGATGGACCGCAGCCGACGTTACTAGCCGTTCGCAGCCGATCCAACGCCGCGTGGGGGTCACGGCATCCACGGGACTCGTGAGTGCCGTGACACCCTGCACGGTGACTCGTGCAGGGTGCGTGGTCCCCTATTACGTTTATAGCACCGGATTGGCTGGGAGGACTCGTAGCGTCCGCTGCCGTCCTTCGTACAAGGCCGCCGCATTCAGTGGTAAAGGAGCGCTCCTGCAACGTACCTCTGCGGGATCCTCGAACAAGAAGGAAAGGAGGCCCAGGGGAAGAGAGAGGTGGAGGAAGAAAGAGGAGAGCGCAATGCGGAGAACAATTATCATTTTTCACGCCAAATGGCGCAGATTCCAGAGCCCTTGTCGGCTTCTGCTGGTCTGTCTTGCGCGCGAAGGAAGGTGGTGGCGCGGAGGGAAGCTTCCACTGCCGACGATTCGCGTCATCAACACACGCCCATGGCGGTCCAGAAACCGCGGTCCGTCGTCCCGAGATCGACACGCGCCGGGGGAAAACAAACAACGCTCGATTCTTGGCGGGTTCTTCCAGGAGAAGTCTATAAATACGAGGGAGCCCGAGAGCACCATCCACGTACGTCTCCCGTTTCTCTTCTTCCCGCGGTGCGGGGAATGGGGAGGGTTATCACCCCGGTGTGCTTGCTCGGCTCTGGCCAGAAAGAGCAAGGGCGCCGCAAGTGAAACGGGAGGACCGCCCTGCGTGTCTGCTAGCTCTGGCACACGCCGCCGCGCCTACCGTAAATACAGATTGTTCCCCGAGAAGGAGATTCTTTCCTATTAGGAGGACCCAGCGAATTACTGCCGTACACGGGGCGAGAAATTCTCGACATCTCTCTGCGGCGGCAGCGGCGGCGGCGGCAGAGGCGGCATTTGTATGAGGCTAGGAAGACAATAGGAGAGAAAAGATAATACTGAAAACACTAGTGTAGAAGAGAAAAAAATGTCCGTGAACGTATCAAGGATCAGAAAGCAAACGTGCGAAACAATTCGTGGGCGAGACTGTACCGTCGTTGTCATCGTATTTTGTTTTGTTTATTTGTGTGGGTTTCTGTGGAGTGACGAAGGGTAAATGACCAAACCCGTGACTTGGCGAAGCTTTGGTCTCCCTCTCACGCCGGTGTATGTGGTTAGACAAAGGCCTATTGCTCGCGATTATTGTTCCTGGCAGCGACCCACTTCTCTTCTTGGGTTCGTTTTTGTTTTCTTCTAAGCTCTCGCATTTATTGTGCCGGTGAAGTGTGGGGGCGCGGCCTACGTGAAGGAAATTGGATTACAGTTTGTGTCCAAACGAGCGGACGGGTGAGCGTATTACACGCCGTAGTTGCCCATTACTGGGTATTTCCCGACGTAATGGGACTGCCAACGTTTCAGATGGTGGCGTCTGAGAGAGCGCGAATGAATGTAGAGAACTACCTGATTTCAATTTGTCGCAGCGAGACGTCGTAAACCGGTGTCACAAATCGAAGTCACAAATTGAAGGAACCAAAGAGCGGGCACCCGTTTCTCGAGACTGACTATTAGTGTACTCCACTTCACTTTACAGCGCGGACGTTGGGAGTCACCTGATTCCATCCGATGCCGTGGGAATGTCACGTGACCTTCGGCAGGGGCCCAGGGACGAGCGGGGCACGTAGTAACGTGACGTGTTTGTAGAATGTGATTGGTTGGGGGATGGCTCGTAGCCTCCGCTGCGTTCCATCGTAAGGCGAAAAGGTACACAGTGAGTTTTCCGCAGAGGGGGATATACTATCGGAGCTTTCCGACCCCTTTGGCACTTTGGTCGAGACTTTTAACTCACCGGTTAAAAAATAAAATAAAAAAGAGTCCGTCGCAGCCCTATGATGAGGTCTTCAAAAGCAAGGTCATGATATTAAAACGTCACTCATTATAATTAGGCAGCAGGATGCTTTAAAGCAACAAAAAGCAGAGAATGCAAAACAGCAATGCCCGAGTCCCGCTACAGCGATAAACAGATACAACAGACACCGACAAGCTTCAAACCCATGCATCATACACGCGTTGGTATCTTTGGCAGGCTTGCAACCACTCCTGTTCGCTTTACGAGCACCGAGAGTGCAAGCCTACGAAAAGTACCATCGCGTGCATGCTGCAAGTGTTTGAGCTATGGTTTGAGGATTGTCAGTTTCTTTTGTTTTTGTTTGTCGCTCCAGTGGGAATCGGTCATAAAGGGGTATTCACACAAGGGAAATCCCGGGAATTTCTCCCCGGCACGCGCATCCCACGACGAAAACGTCAGGCTTTGCGATGTGCAAAAGCCTCGCGTTTTCATCTCGTGATGCGCGTTTGCCGGGAGAAATTCCCGGGATTTCTTCCTCGTGTGAATACCCCTTAAGGGGATCGGAGTCCAAGTGGGTTAGCGCCAGTGCTGTAGGCGTTACCGAAAAAAAGGAACGAAGTACGTTACTCGTTACTTGTAAATAAAAAGAACGCGTTATCGACCTTCGTTACCTCAAAGTAAAAGGATCGCAGTACTGTTACCGTCACCGTAAAAAAGTAACGCACGTAAAGTTTCGCTACTTTGGTAATTATAAATCAACGGGTTTTACTGTTTTGATGGTAAAGGTATGCATAAGCACCGTATACCTCAAGAAACATTATGTTCATGCAGAAACTGGACATAATTTCTTTGTTTTTTTGACGGTTTTACTTAAATCCTTGCAAAAAAGAAATGCAAAAAATATTAAAAAAACAATTAACATAATTTGGCGTTTTAAAAACACGAAAAAAAAATTGACGCGAAATTTTAGTAAGTTTTTGGAAGAAGTAACAAGTAACGTAACTACGTTACCCGTTACTTGACATAAGTAACCTAAGTTCGTTGCCCGTTTCTGTTCTGAAAATTTAACGAGTAAGTTACTACGTCACAGAAAAAATAAACGTGTTCCCGGTAACGCCGTAACTTGTAATGCGTTACCGCCAACGCTGGTTAACGCAGCACAGCTCGAAGCACGTGTAGCGAAAGCTCGCACTGCCGAAGCCTCCTGTGCGCCTGTGCTAAATAATTGGGGTTGTGTGGATATTTAGACACCATGTATTTGGTTCCCCTGTTCGTATCGGTTCGGATGAGCCTCGTGTCCTATTGGCCTCGATACCCAGATTAAAATTAGGGGAAACGTGCTCTTGTTTACTCATGGCTCTCTATGAGGCACGTCGTGATTTCATCAGGCTACGATGCGGGTGGAGACAAATGATCCCCACTAACGGTACAGAGCACGGGCAAAGTACAGAGCACGAGCTCTTAGCAGTTGATTCGAGTGCGCGAGCGCTGCATTGGCGCCTCCCATCGCTTCAGCCTCACATGCATAGCATACATTTTTCTATATAAGTGAAGAACAAAGCGTAGTTCTGCTTTTCACCACATGAGACGTGCCGATGGAATCTCGAGGCAAATAGGGAGAATTCACTGGCGACCGTAACTGTGTATGCGACTGCTGAGCGCGTGCTGGTAGCGAGCATACACAGTCCTTTTGCAACGTGCATTCTACCTTTATCAAGATTGCCGATCAGCGTTCGACCACGATTCGCCCAATGCTGACTAGAGACGTCAGCAAAGGATTTCTCATCGACAGAAATAAAAGTAATGTAATAACCTCAATTTTGACGGTGTTGATTTCAAAGCGCAATGATTTCAAGCTTCCACCATGCTCATTACAAGCACCATCGAACTTGTTGTTCGCAAGATAGTGACGCCACGAGAGGGAACCATAGGAGGGCGCCACCATTGTCGCCGTTGTCGACATGCATCGCGGGTACTGCACTATTTCCGCACGCACAACAACCCCACTGCAGGTCTGGGTGAGCAGAGCACGATACAGCACGTGTTGTTTCGTGCACTCGCGCTTGCCTCCTGTGAACTACAGTTACAGGGGGCATTTACTGACGTCAATTCGCGGTGAGAAGCTCGCTAGGAGCGATTCCGTTTTGCTCACTATGGGTAGTGCACTTGCTACCCACGCGATTATGTTTTATGTTTCATAGTGCATAGAAGTTTGGTATTGCACGTGCTTGAACCAGCAGAGGAAGTTGAAGCATCCTCACTCTGGGTTGTGAAAAAATCCACCAGGCGACGACATTCAAGCTTCTAGCCGCGAATAGCCGTGCTCGTAGCCGCTCAGCCAGTTCTGATGGCGAGCTTCCACAGTGCCTTGGCAACGTGCATTCGACACCATCAAGAATGCCGGTCTGGGGAACCTAAAGGTGTGACCTTGTTCTGAGCATGCCCGTTAAACAGCGAATTCAAGTATGGTGTCAAGTGAATACCCCCCATAGTGGCGTCACTCGTGCGTGGAACGCTTAGCAAAGTGGGTCTCGTCGTTAAAACTTTTCGTTATGAAAGCCCGGAAAAGATAAGTATCCAACAGTGTTTCCTAGATTTTCAATATTTCCCTCCCGGTAACCAAGCCGCCTTTCAACGAGTTAGCTCGAATACCACAGGTATACGTAATACTTCTTCTGGGTCGTCTCATCTGCGTCATGTTTGGCTATGTTAGCTGCTTCCACAGACATTGTATGTTTTGCGTTTCGAACATGCTCGTGTTTACTTTTAAGTCTTAAAGGGAAGTTGAAGAGGTTCTTAAAAAAAATAATAAAACGAGCTAGAGGTAAATTTTAGAGTATCTTTATCCTGTGAATCTGAATATAACGTTCGTTTTCTTTGAAAATCCAACTAAGCGCAAAAACCCTCTGACGAGTCGTTACGTCATAAAAGTATATTTCGGCTGCCAAGCGTAGGTCGCTCGTGTGGGCAGCGCATGCAATTGCAAGCTTGCCAGGTGTATTCCTCCGCAGTGATATCAATCGTGGCGCCTTTTTCTGACCTTTTTGAAAATAGCAAGAGTGCGTGGGAATAGCTTTGACAGGCGCTGAAGACGCGCGAGAGCGGAGATGCCAAAAACACCTTTATATGACGTAAAGCTCCGGGAAGGAGCGGCCTCGGCGGTACTTTGAAAATGATTTTCTGCGGCCTCCGTGCACCAAATTGAAAAGAAATAATCTCAATATTCGTGTTCCTGGAGGCCAAGTGAAGACGATTTAAGCGTTTTTATTCAAATACAGAACCGCTTCAGCTTCCTTTGATGTTAATTTCCGCATTCTGTAGATCGCGCGTCTCACGTTGTACGTTGCAAGCTGTTTTGTAGTAGCGTCAAATATTCCAGACCCTTCATGTATACTACTCAAGTTATTATTATTAAGCCACAGTCACAAATAAGGTTTTAACTCAACGGTATATTAAAAAAAAGTGCTATCTCCGCGCCTCAAAAAAAAATGCAAAAAAAATCAGTATTTTATTTTGAAAATTTGGCGGTACCAAGCCAACAGCGTGCTGCAATGCACAACGCACACTGCTAAGATGAACATTCTCCCAGTGCGCAAATATTTGATGCACACCAATAAGACGAATTATTTTATGGTTGTACAAACTTGCTGTATTGCGCCCAGTATTGACTTTAGGTTTCAACTGGATAAAAATTTACACAACCAGTCTTCGTCCAACTGCAGCTGGCTGCACATTTTTTAATATTTTGTATTAAAGGTTTAATATACTTTACTGCATTTTATTGCCCTACGTGGGTCTTTACTTGCATGTAGTGTTTTTCAGATTTTACAGAGCTAAACGAATTACGCTGGTTATGGCTCAGACTTTTTGTAGTAAACTTTATGGAGCAATAAGCACAATCACACAGTTGGCCTAAATCTTTCTTTTAGGGAGGATACAAATGCACGTGAAAGGGCGCATGAGTGAGTAATCCCTTCCGCCACTTGATGAATAGTTGGTTCACCAGTGAATAGATCCTCCTTGCCTGCTTTTTAGATGTGTGTAAAAAACATCACAGAAGAAAAATCTAGAATGCTGAGAAAGTTCTCCATACAGCTTTTCAGGAACTGTTAAATAAATAATATAACGCTCTTTCCTTATATAAAGAACTCTGGTATTTTTAAAATATACCTCAAGAACTACAATATTTTATTTCAGAAAAGCGATTCGTGCGTAGTGTTTCTTTCTTCCGAGCCCTGATTTCACGAAGAACTAGTAAAAACAAAAGATATCATCGTTTGATGCGTTTTTAAACCCACATCAGCAGTCATTTTATGCTCACCGCCGTTAAACCGCAGGGAAAAAAGACCAAGCTAAAGAATGCAGGGTTCTTCTTCTAGCATATCCAGAACTGAACGAAAGAATAGTCCGAAACAAAAGGTTCGAAGATTTTGCTCTCAACGTATCTTAGGTCCCAGTCCACTGATTTTAATTTTTTTTTCTCCCCGAAAATCGACCCGAGGCAGAGACAGGCTCCGACTTGGTTTTATTTATTCTACGTTGCGGTGTGGTAGGATATTCTTTAAAGCAAATTATACGTAAAAATAAGAAAAAGAAAACACACTATCTTATAAGTATTTTTTTCAAAGCGGTGTTTGAGCCAGAAAATTGTTAGGAAATTGAGAACAAGGAGCAGCCTCGAACAACGTGCGGCTCCAAAACTCACAAAAGGAAAAAAAAAGTACATCTAGCCTTAGTAGCGAATAAAGACAGTAAAGTTATGAAAAGGCAAAAGAAATACAAGAAAAGCAACAACGATTTCAAATATGAGCGATTTAACCTTAAACAATATTTTTAAAAAAAGGCGGACGGGAAACAAAAGCATCGAAAAGAGGGGGGGGGGGCGTAGAGAGTTTGTTTTATAACTGGTTCGCCTTTTTATGTTACGTATATTTCAGTAAAACAAAGAAGAAATAAAAAAAACGGGTAATACAGCGGGGGAGGCCGCGCAACCAAAAAAGATAGAATGCGAGTGTAAGAGAGGAAGAAGCCTTTGGCAAGATAATATTGATCTCACCCCCTTTCAGACTTCAGTGTCGTTTCGTTTCCAAAGAAATGTGCGTGCATTTGGATCGTCCTTTTAAGTTATATCTTTGTTTATGTTTATTTTTTCACCCACAAAGTCAAAAGTAGGGACATATGGTTGGTATTAGACTTCTAAAGACCACACACACAAACACACACACACACACACATATATACACGTACGCACGCACGCGCACACATACACACACTATTCAAGATACGTTGAAACGTTGTAAAGTTTGTTCGTGTACTCAAACCCTCTGAAATGTTTCTCGAAGAAATAATGTCGGAAGAGGTTGGTTAAAATGCGACGAAATATGAGTATCTTCGCTAAATGTATATTTGTCGCCAAAAAGAACGCACACCGCTCAGAACAAGAAAGAAGAAAAAAAAATGGCTTAAAAAATAGCTGTATTTGTGAAAAAGTAAGTATAATACTTCCCTCCGAAAGCAAAATCACATTTAAAATTGGAACCAGGGAAAAAAAAAAAGACAGGCAGACCGCAGCAGTCTTATATTCTAAATTAAAAAAAAATCGGATTCAGGAAACGCGGGCTAGAAGAAAAAAAAAACAACAGCGACGTAATAACAGTTTCGCACAGACCCGATGAGAACAACCTGGAAAGTAAAAGAGCAATTGAAGTGAAAGGGCGAGAGACAAAGAGCAGAATTATGGAGGGGCGGAAAGAAGAAAGGTTAGAGCGACAGAAAGCCTCGAGAATACCCGAGAGGGGCTTTATGAGGGAACGCATAATCCGTCCTTTCGAAACGCCCTTCCTTAGAAAAGCGGCAAGCCCCTTCTTCAATTCCTCGGTCGCTGCTTTGTATTCCCAAGGAGCGGTAGGCTAAACGACGTTACGGGGGAAGCAAGAGCGGCGGCACAAAGAAACGGGACGCAAAAGAGTGAATTGCAAGGACCCGAGGAAACAAAAATTTGAGGGGAGGTAAAGTGGGTGGGTTGCGAAGGGAGGGGGGGGGGGCGGTAGTACAAAGAACGCATATCATGGGGGCGGCCAATGTTAATCGGTAGTGTCCGAGCTGCGAGATCAGAAGCATTTCCGGTTGTGGTTATTTCCAGTTCAGATTGTAGGGAATCTCCGAGAAGTTCGCATCTCAAAGACTGGTGGAGAGCATACTTTGTTTTCTGATTGTCCGGTTTGTCTTAAAACATTGTCACAACTAACAAAAGCTGCTTGCAGACAGCCAAATATTAACAGAGCAGCGTTTCATCACTAATTGGTAATAAGTTCATCTTAATCATTAAGAAGGAGGCAGGGGGAAAAAGGGCCCCCGACTACAAAAGAAGAAAAACCGCTCTGTAACAATCTAACGACAAAAATAATGAAAAAAAAATGTTTGAGAACACATCGTACTGTTGATAATTGTCACAGCCGAGCATGTGAGATTTGTTGTAGACAAATAGGTGAAAAATGTATAAATGCTTGTTTACGTACGGGACTAAACCAAATATTTTTTTTGGTTGAGGGGGGGGGGATTCACTTTTGTCGTCAGTTTTGTGTTGAGCGTTAAAATTATGAAAGTTTGCTACCAAGCTATATTTGATACGTCTACGATTTCTGTCGTGTGTTTGTCGCCCCAATGAAACGAGACACTTGTAGGGGTTCGAAAGTTTCAAAACGAGCCAATGTCAAATGCAACAGAAAACATCGGTTTCTTTAATACTAGTGTCCTACAGCGCAGGAGAATCTAGGCTCCCTTGGACCTTGCTTCACCGGCGCCTCTGCGTAAAATCTCCGGCGACTCGGTTAATCCTCATTTGAATTTCAAAGACCGAACACGGCTACGACGCAGCGAAAACGTCCTAGATTATTGAAATTCCAATTGTGAAGAATCATCATTTCCACAGTAAGTGTGGAAAAAATTGTCATTAGGAATGCAAAAAAAAGAGAAAACAACAACAACAGCAACAACAACACTGGGGGAAAGGGGCCGAGACACTGGTTGCTGAGGGTTCCATGTCGTTTTAAGTGAACACTAATCCCTCAATAAACGTTTTTGCGCTCGTATTTTGTTAATCAAAATAAACACCTTGAAATACTCAAAATGAGTTTCACAATAAAAATATTGCGCGAATATTTTTTTTTTTGCGACATACGTGTTCTGTACAAGCGCATTAATCTTTTTTTTTTTTTGAGTAGAGTGTTTGTTTAAGTGAAGAGAATTCGTTAGGCCAGAATGCGCCGATGTATTTGGAACGAGTTTTCGCTTACTTTACTGCTGAGCAGTACATTTATACGCCTAAAACAGATGAAGCGCCACCTATAGCTACTTTCTCGGCTAAATAATTTAAGTGCGGTACCTAAAGTAACACCTTTTGAAACAAATGGCACAAATTGGTAGTAACGCATAGTTTTTGTGTTTCTTGGATCAGTTTAGACAATCAGAAGAATAATAAATTTGATAAATAAGCGATAATACCCGTGCAGCCCACGATTTTATTCTTTGAACATCGCAAGTTTACAAACAAATAACTAAATTTATCAATTTGAGGTTTAAAATCGAGTAAAGCAAAAGGAAAAAAAGGCTTTAAAATTAGCGAAAAAATGTAAAACTGCTAGTCGCGTGTGTAACACCACTTTAAACGAAAGCCGCCCATCTTTTTGGATCTAATAAAATCACAGCCATCGTTTTTATCGCTTTAAGTCATATACACAAACACCGTCAAGAACCTAAGACCTGACCGCCCAAAAACACACTTAAATTGACCCCACTAACGCGACCCACACATACCAGCACGCACCCTCTACTTCATTTGCCGGTGCCCTGAAGACCCTAATCTAACCAAAGCACAAAATCCGCAACGCAAAAAAAATAAATAAAAATAAACATGAATCCTAAATCTTTGGCTCAATAAAAGGCAAAAGGGGACATCCGCAAACAACGTAAAAACCGCGGCGACAAAGTTTCTTGTCTCTATTTTACGGCTTACGCCTCCAGTGTATTTAAGTCGAGCGATCTCCCGCAGGTAAGGCCACTTTATTGACCGTCGTCAGCGCAGGCTGGATGTAAAATTAGTGAGGGCGCTGCACGCCTTTTATTCGAAGTCGGCCCTCTGGCCAGGAAAAACAGCCCTCTCCCCTCCCCACCTTTCACTTCCCTTTTTTTCCTTGAGGAAGTCGTCCCGCAGGATGTGCCTTGATTAGCCAACGCTATCCTTTACGAGCGGCTTCGTAGTCAAAATGGTGGAGGAAGAGGCTGTAGCCAAGCGGGGAAGCAGAACGAAAGCAGTCTCAAAACATTATGGAAACGGGAAGCCGCAAGGATAGAAAAGGTTTCTTAAAAGAAAGTGAACTGAGCAGGTGTGCATACGTACTCATGTTGTGATAAACCAACATTACAGGATTAGCGCAATTGTGGAACTCCCGCGGAGTGGTACTCCCCCCCCCCTCCTAACTCCCTGTAGTTTGCTTCCCATCGTTTGAAGCGCCATCTAAATTTTCGTTTCAAAATCTGCGTGTTCCATACAGTACTGTAAAACGCCATCTGGATGCTGTGCTTCAAAACATGTGGATTCCAAATCTGAATACATTGCAGTTACCACAGCAACCGTCCTCAAAACTGGTAGCTCATGGAAAAACGGGAGGCGGGCCGTGAAGGAAGAGAGATAGGGGCAGGGAGGGGGGGGGGCGTACTGCTCGTGGAAGCAGCGTCTATGGCTGCGTTTACATGGATGCGACCGTAAGCGCATCGAATTGAGATTTGACTATTCTGATTGGAGCAGATGGTAGAGGAGAAAGAAGCTTAAAGACCAGGGTGCGTGTGATTGATCCAGACTTGATTCAATGCTTCTGCGATCGCGTTAATGTAAACCTATGTTCAGTTTCATAACTGAGCAAATCTATACTTCGTTTCAGCTCAAGTCCAGACGTAGCCGATGCTATGAGGTAATGGGACCAATCACGCAGCGTCAAAAGCGCAAGTCACTAGGCGTTTTCCGTTTATGATTGGTTCAGCGATGATAGACTCGTACACAAACATGCCGAACACCATGACGGGGCGCTTTTTACGCTGTCTGATTGGTCCCATCAGCTCGTAGCGTCGGCTACGGCTGGACTTAAAGTGAAACGCTGCGATAGACCAATATGTGGCCCTCCAACGTCACGCTACCGCGGTGGCCTGCTGTCGGTACGGCGCATGTGCACACGTGTCACCTCACGCGAACCTCGTTTCGGCGCACGCGCAACGCGCACACGGAATGTACGCAATCGCCGTTTTTTTCTTTTTTGTTTACATTGCGTTGGTGTATACGTTGGTTGACCTTACGACAGACCTTGGAGAACGCTGCGAGCCATCGAAACCTATGCGGGGCGTAAGTTTGTCTGCTCCTTTTGCAGGGGTTGTGGAGACGTCAGAAAGACGCCGAGCTCTGATTGGTTCTGATTGAAGGATAGCGAGTAGACCTCAAAGCAAGCTGCCTTGAGGTCCTCTCATTATCCTTCATTCAGAGCCAATGAGAGTTCTGCGTTCTGACGTCATCACATCATCACAACCCCTGCAAAAGAAGCAGACAAACTTGCGCTCAGCATTCAATGCCGTGTGCGAACGTCACGTGACCTTTGGGAGGGGCGCAGCCGCACGTGAGCGTTGGGTCACGTGACGCGTTTGCAGCACTGGATTGGCTGAGATGGCTCGTGGTGTCCGCTCCAGTCCATCCTAAGGGGAAACGGAGTATAGGGGCAGACTCGAAGTGCTAAGAACTGCTCAGTTGACATGGTCGCGCAGCGCTAATACACGCTGCAGAGATCTCATTCCCGATTGTATTCAGCTAAGCTAACTCTAACTGTTGGTTTTCGGAAGCACTTTTTATGTAAACAAGAAAGATAAATGAGAATGTAAGAAGCGTTTCTTACAAAAACGATATATGACGCACTGGTTCCTTTTCGCTTGTTGCTTTTTTGACAAACCTCGATAAGTATCCACCCTTGGGCATTGATCGCCGCGAGAAGCGGAACTGATTACCAGCGCGCTCGTAATCCGTCTCTTAACTGACAATGACGGAAAGTTTTTATTTCGTGGAATCAGGTGCATGATTCGAACGTGGAGAGGAGTGAAACGTCATCAAATGTTCACAGAGTGTAAGCTGCCACGCCATCGGTACTTATATTACTAAAAAAGCTGCGGAGCATTTGCGGGGTATTTAGGTATTTTATTGCCCTCTGACTGAAGGCCGGATAACCTCTGTTCTCTCTAGAACAATCCAGATTTTCTTCCCCAAAGCAAATGTAAAAACGCAGGCAAGGCGGTTGTCAACTTTCATAAATTCATCCACTCGGAAAAATCATAGTAGTTGATGGCTTTTGCTGTTTTCTTTCTTCAAAAGGCAACCACAAATTCGAATTTCAGGTAGAAACCAAGGTTTCTTGCTGTGTGAATATGGTCAAGAATTTGAAATCATCCGTATGTCACGGTAAGAGTGCTTGCTCTCGTTCGTAAAGCTAGCTATCCCACATAGTCACTCATCATGCAGGAAAGCCAACTTTAGAAAACTCTTCGACCGAAGATGCTGTCTTCATTGGTACAACGCCCTTTTTCGTCTCACTCCGAAAATTGACGCTTCAAACACTTTTATAATATGTGCACCGTCATGCCTCGTGCGTGGCGTGATTAGATTACACGAACACAATATCTATAAATGAGTGCAAGTAATCAAATTTCTTAAGCGTACAAATGTTTTTTTTGGAGCACTGCTTTTCAAGTGCTGATACCCTGGCGATGTAATCTAATTATAGTAATATACAAAAACTTGTGCTGAAAAGCTTTTTGAAACATATTAGCTAGAATGAATCAGATAGGCCACTGTTGTTTTGTTATTATGTTCTTTATACGGCCTTTTGTACGTGCACTCTCGCGATCTGCATCATTGCATTTATTTGATAGTCCATATGTTGCCATCACTGTGACTGATTTGGTCCGGCGTCTCGTGCGCAAAATAGTTTGCTCTGGCGTCGTCATCGTAGACGAACTCCGCGAGTTTTATCAATAGGAGCGAAATGGTGGCCTTGTGATGCGGAATCGGAAGTGTGTAATCAACGTACAACGCCGAAGGGATCTCATCAAAGGGTCCAGATAGTTTTTTATCTGCGAGGGCGCTCGGGGCGATCAAAATTTTAGATTACATGAGTGGCGATCGCAGTCTTACGGCAGCGGCGACATAAATCTTTGCTAAAATCGTCGAAAAAAAATCTATGGCACAGCGCCAGTTTTAACTGAGTCTGAGTCGTGAGGCGGCGAATGAGTAACCCTCGGTAGCTATATTCCGGCATCGGGGGAACGGAGCGCTCCATTTTCGTATGTGCCGAAGGTTCCTTCGTTTTCGCTGCTTGGTAATTTCTCTGACGGTCGTCGGGGGCTGGGCTAGAATCTATCGGGTAAAAAACACACACACACAAAAACGCGTGCCTGCAGTAATTCCCGTTTAAAATGGCTAAAATAAACTTGTATGTTGCAGCAGTTTCTCGAAACAAGAGTGGACTTCTGAGAAATGAACCACCAGTTATGGTTCGACGTTGTGCTGCGACATGTAGATTGTTTTAATCGACGCCACTGCAACGGAGCCAAGATTTTGTGAATTTTTTTGTGAAGTTCCGGACCCAATTTCCAACCTGGCGCTGGATCTGTTCGTTACCCCTTGAAGTCGCGACCGACAAACAGTCTTAGAGATAACAAAAAAAAGGCTTTAAGCATAAAATTCTCTAATGTATACTATATGTGAATAATGTCTATATAACTCGAAAGCGCACGACACGAGAGCGTGCTATCAGTTGCGTGCGCATCAAGAGAGCGCATGTGTGCGCCGTGGAACATTTTGGGGATGGAACTAGCGATTATACAGCTACCTAATGGGTGACTATTCGATAAAGAAGGTAGCATTGAATAGGGGTTCTCCTTTCTCAATTAAATTGTTTAGGCGATTCAGTGCGTGTTCTTTTTTTCAGAAACGTTGTCTTTAGAAACTGTGGGCGTGATGCTATTTTGTGAAATTATACAAATCTTGTCATATCACATTTTTATAATTCAAACTTGATTCATAAACAATTACTGCCGATTGCAAGCAAAAATTGAAAATGACCCAGAAGTTACACCACTAGCCTCATAGCCTATGGCCATCACCAGGTTTTCTGGCCTACTTCAGACAAATTCCCCAATTTATACCCGGCCTACTAACTTTGTCATTGCATGGGTAAGGTGAGGGAAAAAAATCCCGGTCAAAGGGATCCCGTACATATTGGTCCCCGACAAAATTTCCCAACGGAATTATTCTTGGAGGCTTCGGCTTGATTCGGGAATATTCCAAACCTGTCGTGTGATTTTCTCCTGCATGTGCCTGCTACCGCCAGTAATAAACTTTTACTGAAATGCTACAACCATAGCCTGCTTTATTCTTTAAAGCCTGTCAATTCTCCCGGCCGCCGGAAAAATATGAGGAGCAGCGCCGAACGGTTACCGATATGGTAGCGCAAAGCCATTTGTGGGGTGTCCCTTTAGCCAGCGCCACGCGGCGGCCTGTGGCTTCTCCGCGAAACACATCTGAGTTTGGACGTTTGCATTACCTCCGTGATCATAGTCCACCCACAGGCGCGGTCAGCGCGAGGAATGGACGGTGTTAGTCACCAAACTACTTAAAGTACAAAATGCTTACCCTTCAATGGCATAAAAAAAGACCGTGTTTGTGTTTTTAGATTTTACCGCAGCGGCAGTTTTGGCGCACCCTGAGTGGGCCTCCTGCCTAGGCGGTGTTGGCCGGGCTGCCTGCTCCGTCTTCCTTCATCCTCCTTTCTCCCTTACAGCGGTCAGATTATTTTGCGATTTAACAGGCTTTGTAGAATAAAGTAGGCTATGCTACAAACTACCCATCGGCCTAGTTAGCGCTCTCGCAACGCGCGCTCAATTCGTAGCGTACTGTCGTGTCGCGCGCTCTAATGGCACGCGCTCTCGTGTCGCGGCGCTCGCGTGTCACGCGTTCTCTCTTCGGCGATCTCGTGTCGTGCGCTCTCGAGGCACTCTACCATGTACAATGACGTATTTAAGTGTAGTTTTGTGTTTGGTTGAATATGCACAAAAAGTGCAACAATATTTTGGCCTTTTTGAGTCTCTTGAATGCCGCCATGGCTGAGCTTTTTTCAACAGCTCATTCCGACAGTTCACTACAAACAAACAAAGTAGATGTTGAAGGCCAAACGGAGGTGTGAGTATGCTACTGTGTCCTTCTTTCAGTTTTTCGCATATAATCACTCAGTCTTTATTAAACCCGCGTAGTCTGCCAGTCAACTTTCCGCAGGGAGGGGCTGGCCGGTCAGTCAGGTGATGGTGACGACCGATGATGATGTTCGCCCAATGGAAGTCCCCCGGGAAGTCGAATAAGAAAAAAAAACACTAAAAGTTGTTCGATCCCGCTGGACACATTACGACGTTGGTTGGTTTACGGTGGCCAGTGTGGCCACGTTTATTTCAAAACAAAACGACAACAAGTCAACAATAATTTACAATTCAAATCTCCCAAAATTACAACCCATACTTTAGTCCCAGTCTCAACAGTCGAATCTTCCCGATCTCAAAGCCGAATTCCCCGAGAATCCTCTCGGCAGCCCTTTTCTAGACTCGTAGGGGCCTCCTTTCCCTCCAGAGACGGACTAATCACCTCAAATTTGTCCATTGTCACGTGGTACACTCTTACCCAATGATCAGCGAGCTGTCAACGTGACCCCCTCCGACACCTCAACGGTCAAACCCACATTCTTTGTAGAGTCACTACCTGCTTTCTTCGCCGTCTAGCTGGCGCCACCAAGTTAAGTTATTGCGTCGATTAAAAGCGACGTTTCTACACTATCGCGGCGAAATACGCCGGACACAATCACACCCGCTTAAAAGCCACAAGCGCGGACAGAAGTACCGCTGTTCCGGCGCCCCAAAGTGAAACCCAATCCGTTTGTTAACGACCAGGGCCCGACTCGTCTTTGCCGAGCCCCGTCCGAGGCTGCTCGAAGCCCCCGTGCGTGGAAGTGGACGACGATCCCCGTTCATGCTATCCCACGAGCGTATCCCCCCACCGCCGCTGATCTACAAGCAAACGCCCAAGAATGCCGACCCAAACATAGGCAGATAAAAAAAAAAACAATGCCGACGCAACTGTAGAAAGATAAACTTTTCTAAAACAAATCTTACATATTTCTAACAAAATCCTTCGTTACTTAACACTGCCGTAAACTATTACCGTCATAACTATAAGCCTCCATACATCTGAAAAAAAACGAGTCGACAATAAAATATGACATTGAAAACTGAAAGCAATTATTGACACCTCGCGAATAATTAATATTGTCACGAGTGACAAATGCTGAGGCGACAAATAACTGGGAAATAAACGTTTAATGAATGAGGCGAACTTGTGCCCCAACCAAAATAGAAGAATGTTAGCGTCGCAGGCGTTGATGTCGGCGAAACAGCAGGATCGAACGCTGGGGCGAGACTGACTCCGCTCACCATGCGGAGTCCCTTATGTACCCGCGTGGGTTTCTGAAACATTCGGAACTCGATCAGACTACAATATTCTCAAACTTACAAGAACGTCAAGTTAAAAGAAGAAATAAAAGACCGTTCCACAGACTGGAACCGAACCTAGACCTTCCGCGCGACAGTCAAGTGCGGTAACCATTCGGCCATGCACGCGCTCGCTTGGCGACGCACGTGGCAATATCAGAAGTACACACTGGTGAGATGAATCAACTTCACGAGTAAATATTTCACACTTGTCAGAGGTTGAAATGGTCACTGAAGGCACAGTCAGCTAACGTAGATGACAAACTCAATAACCATATTATGTTCATTTATGTAAAATAAAGACGTCAAAGGAATACATTTCAATTTTTCTGCTACCGCACTAGTAAGTATACCTTGCACATTCGGAGTAGTATGATTTCCTACTGTTATAGCGAGAGAATATTGATGTATTTTTATCGAACGCACGAAGAACGTAAGGGTACGTTAGAACATCCAGCTACGGTGTTTTGTTTGAAAACAGTCACCCTCAAATGAAAGTGCACTCTTCATAGCTCAGTGAAGCGTTTTATATGAAGTATCATGACGATCGAGAAAATAAAACCTTTTTTTTTTCTCCCGCATTAAAAAAAAATGATATGAAAAAAAGCCGTAACAGTGTGAGACTGTTACCCTAGCGGTAATGACAGGGTACGAAATTTTGAGCCCATGACGTTATCTGGATAAAAATATACATAGTAAAACAAAAATTATTTATGAGAAGACCCCATCGAGTTCTAATATTTATCAAACAGAAATATAAACATGTATGGAAATGTAGCATTTATTTTAGTGAAAATAATTGTCAGTAATAAAGACGATATTGTTTTATTTCTTGCTGACATGTTTGCTTCCGAATATAAATGCTACAGCTCCCAAACATCTCAAATTACGGTTTTATGAATATTATACGTAGGTAAACGTCGGCTCATCAAGGCATTTTTTTTGCATGTTTTGGTTTAGGAAACGTCTTGTACCCAAATTGGCGCATTCTATCACCTCCGCCAGCGTCACATTCTCGCAGAGTTTCAGCTTTCTGCAATGCGTAGTTTATATATGTGGGCCGATAAGTCGGGTTTCATTTTCTCGGTCCAACCCGGTTGAATAAACTTTCAAGCAGTGCTAGAGTCAACAACATCTCCGTGGAACGCGAAAAACACACTCAACATCGCCAAGACCCGCCAGAGCGTGTAAACAAACTGGTCCACCTCTACTCCGTGCTCGTGACATTATTTATCTAATGGGTCTCCTTAGCTTTGAAATTCACATCCAAACGCGTTTGCTTACCTTTCTGAATTCAACAGGCCCGAGGGCACGGCTTTAGCTAAATTGAAGGGATCTTCAAGGGATGGAGCAGAAGAGACGTGAACTCAAAATTCTTCGTGATTATTTAGCACGTCCTTCTGTCCTCTGACCTTCTGTTTCATTTGTGTTTTTGGTATTTGTTCAATCTTCATACTTGTGTCT